>DF363192.1:6233-19064 GCA_000787875.1 Solanum virginianum
CAGTTAGGACTTATAGTTTAATTATTATAAATAGGTTTTTTAGGTTATTTTTTTAGTAGTTTTCACCTAGTACTCAGAGAATTTAGTAATTAGAGAGAGAAAATTGTGAGATTACATTAGAGAGTCTTTGAGAATACTTGTGTTTGGATTTCATCTTTAAGCTTGTGATTATTATTGAAGTTGGATTTTCTTATTCTTAATTCTATTGTGTAAGTGTTCAATTGTGTTTTCTCAATCCATAATTCTTGCATCTACAAATAGCATGAGTAGCTAAATCCACAATTAGGATTATGGGAACCATGAAGAACTAACAAAGTAAAACCAGTTAATTCATAATTCTTGGAAGGTGTCATGCATGTATTAGTTAACTCTCTTTGTTTTGCATGTTTTCTGATGGTTGTCAACATTAGAACCCGCCTAGTATCACTGACTGGACCAAGGTAGTAATGAATAGGAAAAGAGATTAATTAACATGATTTCTTAGCCGTCCATTTGAGGATGAAAAATACTACTAATAGTAATGAATAGGAAAAGAGATTAATTAACATGATTCAATTGATGTCTTCTCGTCTAATCAACAAAACTGGGCCAAAGGGAGGTTGAATTGGAACTAATAGGTAAGGGTTAGTGATGCACATTACAGAGATGGGTCAAGTTGAATACTGAAATTCACCTCTCACCTTTGACCAATAAACTTGGTAAACTTGACTTACCGTCCTGCATGCTACACACAAGAAAATAATTAGGTTATCCAGTGATACTGAGTTAGAAATCATGAGGAACACAAAATCCTAGTTTCTCTCCATATTGGTTTCTCTCTTGTGTTAGTTTCAGTTTTAATTTTCCTTGAATATTGCAAACTCTTCCCCCCCTTGGGGAAGTAAGTTGGTTAACTTCTCGAATTGCAGTCATTGAATTCTCTTGGGTCTACGTATTTCCTGTGGGTTTGATCCTAACCTTTGTTAGTTTCTATTTCTTGATAAAGACTGCTTTATCCTCTAGAAAAGAGGTGTCACTTGGGCAACATCAAGATTTTAGCGCTTGTTGCCAGAGAATATAGCTAGACTTAGTTAATTCATAGTGATTTGAGTGTTAATCCTTATTTCTATATTTCACATTTTATTTTTGTTTTTGTTCCTTTCAAGGTATAAGTGTAGTGTATGCTCAACACTCAGAGTCAAGGCACTCCCTTAACTTCATTTAATCTAGAGATCTACAGAACATTGAGAAGAATAGTCTAAGATAATGCCAACAACATGACCAATTATGTAGCTCTGAACAGGAACAACAATGAAAATGCTGAGAATGTGAACCCACCTCCTCTTGAGGACATTGTTCCAGAACCTCAGGATTTTAATGCCATTGCTTATCAGTGGAATCAATACAGACTGAATCCTATGGCTATAGAGGTGACTGGACCGATTATGTTGCCACCAATACTGGCTGACACAAAGTTCACAGTTTCGAGTGGGTTACTTCAAATGCTGTAGAACCATGGGCTATTTGCAGGCTTACCATTGAAGGATCCTTATAGACACCTACACAATATGGCATTCATCTGCAATAGTGTGATGGGAACACAGAGTCTGTCTATGGATACTGTGGGACTTTGTGTCTTCCCATTGTCTCTTACAGGCAATGCAATATTATGGCTATTGGAGCTCCCATAGAGTTCAATAACTAGTTAGGAAGACTTGTAAAAGGCCTTTTTGGGTAGTTACTTCCCTAGATCGAAGAAACTCAAGTTGAAGGGCCAGATCAACAATTTTGAGCAACTTCCTGGTGATTCAATCAGTAATACTTGGGAGAAATTTACCAAATACTTGAGGAGTGTCCCAGGCCACAAGATAGTCAATAATGCCTTGGTGGAGATCTTCTACCGTGCCTTTGAAGAGAATAGTTAGGCTTGTGCTAGGGGGCATATTCTTAAATTAGCCATTTCTAAGGATCGTAGAGCGGATGGAAAGAGTGGTCAAGACTAATCGTGCATAGGTGCAGAGAGATAGAGCATCCACCAAAATTTCATGCACTATTACTATTGGTCCATAGTAAGCAAGGAACAATGAAGAAATCATGCAATAGCTTGCCTAGATTAGCACAGGAATAGAGGTGATAATGAAGCAGAACCAAGAGCGAGGCAATGTAGTGGTTCATCAACCTCTACGTGTACCTATATATGATGAGCCATATTAAGATGAGGATGTGTGTTTTGTTGCTGATCAGATGGGGGGTTTTCGGACCAATGCCTAAGGGTCCAATCAGGACTATTGACGCCAAGGGAACCAATGTTGGAACTTAAACAAAGATGGAGCTTACAGGGATAATCGTGGAGGATACTATGAGAGGCACAAGGGTCCAGAGAGAGATGCAGAGTGGGATCGTATAGAAGGCTTCGAAAATGGTCCCTATGTGCCACCACATAACCATGACGCTGGTGTAAGTAGTTCCAAAATTGAGGAGATGTTCGACCGCCTATTAAAGAAAGCTGAGATACATGATGAGACTTTAAGGGGTATGAAATATGAGATTACAAGCACTAATCAGAAAATTGAGTCTCATTCCATAGCTATTAAACAGATTAAGCAACAGTTTAGTTAAGTGTCGACTCAACTTAATAGCATCAGTGGGGTAAATTACCTAGCAACATAATTTAAAATTTTAAGAATGAAGGGCAGTGTATGGCGGTTACTACTCGGGGTGGCAAGAACACCATTTACCCTCCCATGTCAATTGATGAGGATGACGTTCGAGAGGAGTGCAGATGTAGGAGATGATCATGGCAAGGATGGGCTAAGTGAAGTTGTTGATGCGCCATAGAAGTTGAAGCCAATTCCTAGGCCTCCTTCTCCTTTCCCTCAAAGAATTAAAAAGAGGTAGGAGAAAGGAACACTCAACCACTTTCTCTCTATACTTAAAGAGCTCTCCGTCAACATCCCTCTCATTGAGACATTGGAGAAGATGTCAGGGTATGCTAAGTACATGAATGACTTGATCACTAAAAAGTGCATTGTAAGTCAGAAGCTCTCCCAAGAGCTTTAGCATTACAATGCTATTGCTATGAGGTCCTTAGTCCAGAAGAGATAAGATCTTGGTGCTTTCACCATACCCCACACCATTAGAGATGTGGAGTTCACAAGGGCACTATGTGATCTAGGTGCCAGCATTAATCGGATGCCCTTTGCAGTCTATATAAAGCTATATTAGGAGCCCTACTCCAATAAGCATGTGGTTGTTGATGGCTAATTATACGTTGAAGAAGCCTGTGGAGATACTATATGATGTGCTGGTCAAAGTGGAGAAGTTTATATTCCCCAAAGACTTTGTGATCCTAGATTGCAAAGTCAATTTTAATGTCCCAATCATCTTGGAAGATTGTTTCTAGCCACTAGACAAGCGGTCAACTCAAGTTCAGATTAAACGACGAAGAAGTCATCTTCAATACCTGTCAGTCCATAAAGCGTCTTGATGATTTGAAGAGTGAAGTCTGAGTAACCAATTTGTCCAAGTCATGCTACAACAATAAATCAGGCACTACTTAGGAGGCGACATAAGATTTTTGATGTAATAATGTAGTTGTAGGTTTATTTTTAACTTTTGGACTCATAAGTAGTTTGTTTTCTTGTATTTTGATTGTAAGTTTGGACAATGGGCTAGTTGCATAGGGTAATAGTGTGTTCAATGAAGAATATACAGGTACAGGACTAAGTCAGCCATTTTTGGCTGAGAAAAGCAACAGAAGTGTCTCTACAACTAGTTCTACAGGTCATAAAACACTTTATAACCCGTATACCATCTCATAGAGATTTCCAGTGAGATAAAATTTTGTGCACTCTACTTCACGAGCCAACTTTATGATCCTTAGATAAATCTATGAGTCGGGAATGAGGCTCATTGACCCCAAGTAAGTTTCCTAAAATTTTCTAAGTATTGAGGGTTCTACGATCCCCTCTACGAGTCATAAATCACTTTACAACTTGTAGATTGGTCTGTGAAATCCAATCCTGAAATCTAGGGTTTGGATATTCTGAAAAACCCTAGTTCACAAGCCATAAAATATCTACAACCCGTAATTGGGGTTTCGTAGATTCCAAGCCCATTAGAATTCAGTTGACCTAGTTAAGGTATAAATAATGGGGCCAAATTATTTTAACCCCATTCCTAACCTAAATTAAAATTATACCCGGGTAACCCATCCCTCATGTGATTCTAACCACCGACGGTAGTCGTACACCTATTGTTCGATGAATTTTCAGCAACCTAGGGTTTAGTGCCCGTTCACCCCCTTCATCTTCTATAACTTAATCACGCATCTTGGTAAGTTTTCAATTAATTTAAAACCCTTAATTTGCCTTGGATTGCATGATTGAATTGGAAAATGTGTTGGAATGGTTGTTTGAACACTAAACATATGTTTGAAATCTATATGTGTTAATTGAATTTGGGTTGCCCTTGTTTGAATGTTTGTCCAAAATCTAGAATATGGTATCGCTGCCCTGATTGTATGTTTTGAATAGTTTTTGGTTCCTAGTAAATCATCCACTATGTGTGATGAACTAATATTGTGTGAATTGGTAGATGATGACATAAATGCGTATATTTTGTAAACAAAATTATTATAGGGTCGTAATAGTTAGGGAAACATGTTTAATCGCTTTCGATGGGGGTATATATGTTGACTAACATGTTGGGGTCTTGGATATGGTATGAAAATCATGTAGGTGTGTGTGTTTTTGCTTCGATCCTGGTGAAATATATGCTGAAAAACTCAAATAGGGTCCGTTATGATTGGCTTAAAAACTCAAGTAACTGAGTTTTCTTGTTCACGAGTGGTTTTTACGGCCCGTGGATTATTCCACGTCATAATTTTCTCTCATGCAAGATTCCAAAAACTTAAAATTTATGAGTATCCATCAGACTAGACCTGCTATGAATCGTAAAACACTTTACTGCTAGTAGATAGGTCTCGTAGATCCTTGCTTGAAATAGATTCACTTACTGGAATTCTTTACTACTCAGTCGATGACTCATAAACCCTTTTATGAGTCGTACCTGGTCTCATAGATTTTTCCATTGACAAAAATTACTTGAACCCCTATTTTAGGAAAACTCTTTATGGCTTGTAATACCAATTACAACATGTAAAGAAGCTTTTGTAGAACCCTTCTACAACTTAACCCAATTATTTTTGCATTTCAATTTCTGATTTGTAGGGCTAATCAATGTGCATAAATGTTTATGTTTCATGTGGTATGGCTCCAAAAGCCAAAGGCAATGAGATCCTTGCCTTACGGAGGAGGCTTAGAGATGAGTCTTCAGATGATGAGTAGGTCCCTACTCTGAGCAGATCAGTAGAGGATCTTAGAGTTACTCCGGACCCAAAGACGGATAGACCACATACTAGAGATGCTATTAGGGTTGGGCAGACTCACGATCTTGTTGTTCGCACTCCCTAGTCTGATAAAAGAGGCAACGATGGGAGCGATTCTTTCCAGATGACTCCATCTAGAGAGCAATCTAACTTTGCAGTAGGCTCTAAGAACAGATTAGAGATAAAGTCTTCCAATTACCTAGATCATCATCTCCAGACACTCTACGTAGCTGGTGGTGCATCAAGGGTATGCAAGAGATATATGTGGAGGGTATACAACCAACAGAGTGGGGCAAGCCAGGTTGCTCAATCTATGAGGAGCCCTGAGTCATCTCCAACAGACTCGACAGTGTCCTCGATCTTTGGGACACAATGACTTGGTATGGGCTTCAGTGACTCACATATACACTTGTATGATACTCCTCGACCATGGTAAGGGGTTTTAATGCTTCATATGTGGCCACTATTCAGTGCACTCTTTCCAAGGGGAAGAAGCCCTTGTTCAGCCTAAACTGATCGAGATGAGAGTGAGGGGATGACAGATGGATATATCGGAGGTCACCATCTACCGGATGATATTTGGACCAGAGTTCCCTGCCTCTATATCCACTGTATAGTTCGACTACAGGGTGGGGAGACAAGGGGCCTATTAGTGATAAAAGATCTAGAGCGATAATCCCTTTTAATGAGATGGGTGGTGGGTTATATTGCTGAGCAGGGCTAGAACCTACATGGGGCGCCACTCACTTGGAGCCTATTATCAAGGTTTCGCTCAGATTTTTGGCCAAGTTCTGGTGGGTTTTTGTTCATTCACGCATCCGACCTACTCTTGTTGATAATACATTGACGCTGAAGCATGTGATACTAGTTTCCAGTATCTTGGCTAGTTGTGATATTAATTAGGCCCACTCATAGCCGAGTAAATTTATGAGGCTGCACTGAAGAGGTCCACTTCTATCCTATTCCTTTTCTTGATATACAGGCTCTATCTAGAGTTGAGGGTGGAGAATTTGCACCAGTTGGACCAGTTGATAGAGGCCTAGTATAAATTAGATCCCAGCCTGATCAAGGCTGAAGAGAACCTGGTGGCACTCCGACGAGCATAACCTCCACCTATGCCTGAGATATTCGCCCCAGTGCCACCGCCTAAGGGTTTACAGACTACCATTATCACTATTGCTGCTACTGAGGAGAGGACCCTACAGCTCGAGGTAGATGAGGAGAGGGGCCCACTACTTCTATTCCTATACCACAGGCCATGTCAACTCAATGCACTCCTGTGGGTATGGTATACGTGTCCGTCACATCTATCCATGCCATGGCATAAAGGTTGTCACTGGCTGAGTCGCAGTTGACTCAGCTTGTTCATCAGATCAGGCCATTGGTTCGTCAGGCCATTTCAGACTTAGAGGGTTGTATGCAGGCATTCACGGTTGCTACTATTTAGGACCATATCTCTACTATGGATGCCCATATTGATGCCTTTGAGGAGAGGGTACAATGGAGCTTGAGTAAGGCCCAACCATTAGACTTGTCGGCTATTCAGAAGGAGATCCAATAGTTCTAGGCTGACATGATAGCACTACTTGTAGCACCAGTGACATTACAAAGACCACACTCCTGGTGTGAGTAGTTGATCTTTTCGCTCCCGATAAGCCTATCCAGTCTTTTCACGAGAAGAGACCCTGCCCAGATAATGATCCTGATGGTGTACAATTTCTAGTGGGGATGACTAAGTAGGAGGAGGTTGTGCTTGCCTTGAGGGAGTCGAAGTGGAGACATAGATGAGACGGGCTCGTGAGGTAGAGTGGGTAAGGGGTGCTGGCCCCTCCGCAGAGAAGACTACTGCTGAGCGGACTACCACATAGGAGAGGGTTGACCAGACTCAGCCACACACTAGTGCTTCGGTGCCCAGGTATGATTTTTCGACCTCTTTATCTTTTACTTTGCTTTAAATGTGTGGGTAGTTATAGGCCTCAATGAAGTCTAAGTAGTTTGGGTCCATAACTATCCCAATATTTTATCTTGGGACTTTCTTGCCTGTGATTTTTTTCCCTGTGGATATTTACTTTCTGTTGAACTGGCATGTTTAGGATGCTTAGATAATATTTGTAGCATATAGTACTAATACTTGTCGCATATAACATATTTTTTTAATTTTATTTGAAAAATGATACCCACCAAAACTTTTGATTAGTAGTTAGATAGCAATCATGCATGTTTAGGTATGTTACAATGTTTGTTCTGATAAGTGAGGATAAATAGAGATAAAAATAATTATCTAAGAGTCTTTTTTGATAATGTTGTCAGTGCCATGTGAGTGTGAGTTTAAGTTGCTAGATTCATATGTTGTGTGCTAATTCAGAACTTACCCTATTACTCTAAGTTAGACGTTGGATTAGTTGGATTAGAAAAGGATCTTAGGCCATTGTTCTTAATTGTCCACTTAGCCTAAATAACCAAACCAAAATTGTAATGCATCCCTTGTTCCTAATGTTTGAGCCTAACATGTACCTATTCTTTGAAAACACTTGATTAGCCTTGCCTTGTTAGTTGTAAAATCCTGAAATTGGCCCTGGTCCTTCCTTGAACATTGCGCACCTTGACTAAGGCAAAAACCTAAGTAGAGGGTAGCTACCAAAAGTGGCTCTGGTTCGAAGGATGGGTATTGTGTACCTCAACATAGGCCAAAAGCCTAGGTTCAGGGTGGTTGGTGTAAGTGTGAAACACAAAAATAAGGAGGGAAGTTAGTGATACAGAGAAAAAGGTACAAATCATGTGCTAGTGCAACAAAAATAAGTTATGCCTTAGTCGTATCTAAAAAGCAAAATGAAGTGTAAAAACAAGGCAAAAAGTTTAAAAATGAAAAGAAAAAACCCACAAAATTGTGAAATAGTAGGAAGGGAGAATGAGATGAAAATAACAAAGTTGGTAGGGCAAAAGTGCAGAAAAACACAGTGTCAAGGAGGGCCTTTAGTCACCATGTTCCCAAAGTACCATACCAAAGCCTCCTGAGCCTACGTTACAAGCTTAGAAAGTCCTAAAATGATCCTAGTCCAAGTGGTTGAAGGTCTTAGTCATGAGTATAGAGGCAAACCTATGGTATTAGGCATGATGCATAAATATCTTTTGTGAGATTGAGCGATTTTGCATAGTCCCAAGGTTATGCATGAAAACATCATTAAGTGTCAGATATGAGACTTCTTTTTGTGAGGGCACTTGCATTGCATTGTTGGCATTAGACTTGTTCAGTGATCATGGATTGTTGATAGTACCTTAGTTGTCAAAGTTGTGTTATCATATGCACTAGTCTGTATTGGCTTGCTAGATAGCTATCTGCTCCTGTTTTGAAATGGTGGTGTGGGTATCTAATTTTGAAATTTTATGTAATATATGCCAATGGGTTGAGGTCTGTGTGTTACTATATTATCTATGTATATTGAGTCCATCACTTAAGGAAAAGCAACAGTTTTAAGTTGAGAATGTTGATATGCTACAAAAATACAACACTTTTGATGCTTAGAACTTGGAATTTGGTGTGTTCTCAATACGATGTTAGTTGGTTTTATGTGTTTTTATGTTATATTCGCAGGATTACAAGTTGGCCTTGATTTTTGAGAAGAAATACAAAAGTTGATGGTTTTTGCTACTACATGAGACCCTTTACGGGCCATAGACCCTTCTACGAGTCATAGGGTGGTTTCGTGAACAATTCTAGTAAGGGGCTGATTTTATAAAATTGGTTCTACAAATATGCAGACAAGTCATGGAATGATTTACGAGTCGTAGACCTTGGTTCATGCTCTAAGGATCAGAGATTGGCACTTTCTGAAGATTTATCAAATGAAACCCCCTTTACAAGTCATACAGTACTTTATGAGTCGTACAAGGGTGTCATAGTCTTGAAGTCTAACATTTCAGAAGCTATGTACGAGACCCCGATTACGGGCCATGGAATACGTTATGGCTCGTAAGTCCCTTTCATATGGCGTGCTAACCAGTTATCCTATTTCAGTTAGGACTTGTTTTTAACTTATTATAAATAGGTTTTTTAGGTTATTTTTCAAAAGTTTTTGCGTAGTACTCAGAGAACTTAGTAATTAGAGAGAGAAAATTGTGAGATTACATTAGAGAGTCTTTGAGAACACTTGTGTTTGAATTTAAACTTTAAGCTTGTGATACTTATTGAAGTTGGATTTGCTTGTTCTTAATTCTATTATGTAAGTGTTCAATTATGTTCTCTCAATCCATAGTTCTTGTATCTACAAATAGCATGAGTAGCTAAATCTACAACTAGGATTATGGGAACAATAAAGAACTAACAAAGTAAAACCATATAATTCATAATTCCTAGAAGGTGTGCATGCATGTATTAATTAACACTCTTTGTTGTGCATGTTTTCTCATGGTGGCCAATATTAGAATCCTCCTTGTGTTATTGACTGGACCGAGGTAGTAATGAATAGAAAAAGAGATTAATTAACGGGATTCATTGATGTGTTCTCATCTAATCAACCAATCTTGGACAAGGAGAGGTTGTACTGGGACTAATAGGTAAGGGCTAGTAATGCACACTATGGAGATGGGCTAAGTTGCATAGTGAAATTCACCTCTTACCTTTGACCAAAGGGCTTGGTGAACATAACTTACCGTCTTATGTGCTATACACTAGAAAAAATTAGGTTATCTGGCTATACTGAGTTGGGGTATCATGTGGCACACAATAGATATATGCTACACACTAGAAAAGAATTAGGTTATCTTGTGATACTGAGTTAGAAAATCATGGGGAACACAAAACCCTATTTTCTCTCCATATTAGTTTCTCTCTTGTGTCAGTTAGTTTAGTTTTAATTTTCCTTGATTACTGCAACCCCCCTCCCGGGGAAGTAAGTTGGTTAAATTCTCAAATTGTAGTCATTGAATTCTCTTAAGTCTACGTATTCCCTGTGGGTTCGACCTAACCTTTGTTATGTTCTATTTCTTGATAGCGATCGCTTGATCCTCTAGAAAAGAGGTGTAACTTGGGTGAAATCAATCAAAACACAACTTAATCCAACTCTTGATGTATCACAATATATCACAAAGTCTTTTGTCCCATCAGGCAAGGTTAAAACTAGTGCAGTAGTCCGTCGGGTTGTCAACTCTTGGAAGCTCTTCTCACATTCATCGGACCACTGAAACTTGACCTTTTTCTAGGCTAATTTGGTCAATAATGCAGATAGGGAAGAAACTTCTTGACAAATCTGTGGTAATACCCTACCAACCCCAAGAAACTTCTTATGTTAGTTGGAAAGCTTAGTCTGGCCAGTTCTTACCCTCTTCAATCTTTTGGGTATCTACTCGAATACCATCACCTGAAACAATATGGCCTAGGAAAGCCAATAACTTGAGTAAAACTCATATTTCAAAAACTTTATATATAACTTATGGTCTTTAAGAGTTTGGAGGACAATTTTGAGGTGATTGGCACGCACCTCCTCATCTCTCGAATACACCAAAATATCATCGATGAACACAATCATAAACATATCAAGGTATTGTCTGAACCCCCTATTAATCAAGTCTAAAAAGCTTGCAGGTGCATTCTTCAATCCAAAGGACATAACCAAAAACTCAAAATAGTTATATCTCATGCTAAAGGCTATTTTTTGGATATCACATTCTCTCACCTTCAATTGATGGTAGCCAGATCGGAGGTCTATCTTTGAGAAACAAGAGACAGCCTGAAGTAGGTCAAATAGATCATATATCTTGAGGAGAGGATATTTATTCTTTATCATGACTTTATTCAGTTGTCTATAATTAATGCACATTCTGAGAGACTCATCTTTCTTTCGAACGAATAGGGTAGGAGCACCCTAAGGAGAAACACTCGGCCTGATAAATCCCTTCTCTAATAAATCTCTCAATTGTTCTTTCAACTCTTTCAATTTAGTGGTGGCCATCCTATAAAGTGGAACTGAGATAGGATGAGTATCCAGGAGAACATCAATCCCAAATTCAATCTCCCTATCAAGAAGGACTCCAGGCAAATCCTTAGGAAATACTTTCGGAAACTCATTCACAATCGAGATTGACTCAAGAGTAAAAGGCTAAACATTATCAGACTTAACTCGCATGAGGTAATAGACACAACCTTTGGAAATCAGCTTTCTAGCCCTAAGCTAAGAGATAAACTTTCCCATAGGTGCAATAGAATCACCCTTCCACTCTAGAACTGGTTCATTCATAAATTGAAACTTAATGGTTCGGTCTCTACAATCAATGGAGACATAACAGGTGTGAAGCCAATCCATGCCAAGGATCACATAAAAATCAATCATCTCTTAACTCAGTCAAATCAACAAGAGTATCCCTATATGGATGGACAATACACAATCTCTATAGATTTTCTCAGCTAAAATTGACTCACCAACTGGAGTAGAAACATGAAAGGGTTCAAGAAGACTCTCAGGAGTTCTATCAAACCTAATAGCTACAAAAGGAGACACAAAGGACAATATGGCTTTAGGATCTATCAAAACATAACAACCAAGAGTAAAGACTCGAATCATACCCGTCATAATATCGGGGGAGTTCTCCTGATATTGACGACTACCCATGGCATATAAAAGGTTTGTAGCTCCGCTTATGCCTGACATACACCATTTTGAGTTTCTCTAGCTTGTGGAGTTGCTATAGAAGATTAAGCCCAGTCTGCCCACTTTGGACATTCTCTCTGGAAGTAAACCACTTGGCCACACTTAAAACATGCATCACTCCCCTTGCGGTACCTCCCCAAGTGTAATCTTATGCACTTACCACATGGTGGCTTACCCTATAAACCTTGAGCCACACTAGCCTATGACTAAGATCCCTGGGACCTAAAATTCTAAGACCTCTGATCATTTCTATTTATGGACGCAGGTGTACTAGGAGATGATGGTGCTGGCCATGACTAAAACCTATTACCATTCTCATTCCCTCTCTTTCCAAACTCATGGTTGGATATCTTGGCCCTCTTATTCATGAACTCTTCCTTGTCGTGTTATCTCTCCTCATCAAGTTATTGGACATAAGTCATCAGCCTTCCAATATCCATATTGATATGCCCCAAAAAGTAACAAAAACTATGCCTCGAAAATGCCCATAATAGTAATTTCCATATATCTAAAAATTCATGCGTGATTGGAAATCTGACTTTATATTCGTGATCAGGGGGCAAAATTGAGTGGAGTATGGGTATCAACCCGACTTTAAAGTAACTGTAGCAAAATTTTATTTTCCAAAAATTATGAAAAATGGAGACGAACTACGCCCCTGGGACGACGCGGCCAGGGCGCGGACTAGTGTTATTTTTTTGCAAGTATTTCAGTTTCAACTTAAGGCTATGGGGTCTTGGGCCTAAGCCTTCATATGCATAAAAATATCTATACTTAGTCATTTTTCAACCTCATATCATTCAAGATATTCCCCAAAAC
>DF363192.1:19168-36232 GCA_000787875.1 Solanum virginianum
GCTCTCTAACACTTAGCCAAATATTTCATCCAAATTCAAGTGTCCCAAACTCATTTCAGGATCTCAAAAAATTCATTCAAGCTTCAAGTTATCATTCAATTCTTCATCAAGGAAATCTCCAAATTTGAGGTATGTGAGTTTCAATCATTGGGTCCTTTCACACATGGTGCCCAACCTTTCTTTTTATTTAAATTGTATATTTTCAAGTTGAATTATCTATAGGTATCTCTTATTATAAATTTCATTACAAACTATGTCGGGTTTTCATAAAATATTGACTGTTTACGCATGTTTTGAGATATGAATCTGTGATCTATTGTGAGATTTGATGAAGGGTCTCAATGTATTTTGCATGAGGATGTTACCAAGTGTTGGTGGGTTAATTTATACTAAGTTTTCTCACATTATTTTACTCTTGAATTGCATGATTTTGAACTAGCATTACACATCCGCCAAGTATTTGATAAAATATATTGTTAAGAATTCTTGAGCTATTGATGATCTATTGCATGGCGTATGAGTCAAGTGACTTTATGACGATGAAAGTAATGTATATACATGTTGAGTTCATGAAAAATATCTATGGTGTTGCAAGTTGACCACACCTTGTTGGGTGGGTGTTAAGCCCAATCACTTTGTTGAGGGGGTGTTAAGCCTCAATCACCTTGTTGTGGGGTGTTAAGCTCGTACTACCTTGTTGAGAGGTAAATACCTTAATAACCTTATCGAGGATGGTATGCCCATAATACCTTATTGAGGGGTATGTATCTCAATCGCCTTGTCGGGGGGTGGTAAGCCCATACTACCATTTTAAGTAGTGTGTGCCTCAATCACCTTCCAAGGGGGTGGCAAGCCTTGGAGTCCCAGAAAAGCTTTCTTAGGATTATATGGATATGGTCTCTTGCTAAGCATGTATTATGCTCTATACAAGCATGTTTTACTACAATTATTGATCATGCATGTCATGTTGCTAATATACTATCCCTTACTTATGATTATGCATTTTGACTATGTTGTCTATCTCTTGTTATATTGCATCCTACATACTTAGTACATTCAAATGTACTAATGCATATTCTATGATTACATGATATTACCAGGTAGGGACCGAAGCTCCTTACGATCATCCTCCACGTGGTTAGTTTTAGACATCTTGAAGATAAGCTTTGGTGAGTCCTCAAGTTCAGAGATACTACCTAAGCTATCCTTGCTTATGTTATTTCTTTATGTTGAACTCTTGATACTATGAGGGTGAGCCCAAAAAGTGTCTTGACCCCCGCCTTATCTATGCTGGATGTGTTATTGGACAAGTGATATAATTATGCTATGGTCTTGACTCTTGGTTGTTTATGGGTTATCTAAGACTTTCCTTAGTCCCTTTATCATTATTTCAATCTCTTGATATTGTTTACTTTGCTTTTGTGACCAAGGATTTGTGATTGATATACTAAGAGGCTTGTTCATTCACCGTGTCACGTCTAGGCCCTAGGCTGGATCTTGACAAACTTTGTATCAGAGCACTAGGTTGTTAATGGTCCTTGGAATCCAACACACTGCATCGATTAGAATCTTGTTCATGGTTGTGAAGTTCACCACAATTATGAGCAATAGGCTAAGAGGTATTTTAGGAAATGTTTCCCTTCTTCATGGTCTATGTTGTGTTATAGAAATTAAGCTAAGGCCTTCACCTAATGAATGTTTTTTGGTATGTTAGATAATGCCTATTCCAAAAAGAAGAAGAGCCCATTCACATGAAGACCAACTGGCCCCTCCCACTCCTCAAGCTCCGTATGATGGGGGAGCAGTCCATGAAGAGTTTCGGGATCCTATTACAATGCTAGCCTATGCCATGAATAATCAAATCAACCAAGGGGCCCTAGCCCCTCATGCTCCTTCTCCGGCCTCAAGGGTGAGGGATTTTACTAGGATGAACCCCCTGGAGTTCCATGGGTCTAAAGGGGATGATGATTCTCAAGAATTTATTGATGATGTGTACAAAGTGTTATCTATTATGGGGGTTAACTCAGAGGAGAAAATGGAGTTGGCAACCTACCAACTCAAAGGGATGGCCCAAATATGATTTACTCAATGGAAAGTGAAGAAGGGAAACAACAATGTGATCCTTTGGGAAGAGTTCACGGCGGCATTTCTCAATCGGTTCTTCCCCCTTGAGCTAAAGGGGACCAAAATGATGGAATTCATGAATTTAAAGTAAGGGTTCATGAGTGTGAGGGAGTATTCCCTCAAGTTCAACCAATTCTTTAAATATTCTCCATAATTGGTGGCCGAGCCAAGGTCTAGGATGAAAAATTTATGATGGGTATGTCTGACTTGGTTAATGAAGAATGTCATGCTGCCATGTTGATCGGTGATATGGACTTGTAGTGCCTCATTACTTATGCCGACAATTGGAGGGGAGAAAGTTGAGAAAGAACAGAATAGGTGAGGCCAAGAGGGCCCATTTTGAAGGTGGATTCCAAAATACCAAGGGTAGCCAGTTTCCTCAAGGC
This sequence comes from Solanum virginianum, assembly GCA_000787875.1. NCBI lineage: Eukaryota > Viridiplantae > Streptophyta > Magnoliopsida > Solanales > Solanaceae > Solanum > Solanum virginianum. Next base: position 21,679 of record DF363192.1, read on the forward strand.
CACAAGTTCCAATGCCAAAGTTTAACAAATGCTCCTAATTGAAGGATTGCTAATGATAATCAAAGATTCCAAGGTGGTGGTGGTGTGGTGCCTAACCCCATGTGCCGAAGGTATGGTAGAGGTTATAGTGGCCCATATTTGAGGAATACTAATGCTTGTGGGGAATTGGGGCATAAGATGATTGATTGTCGTAATCAAAAATAGGGTAAAGATGGCCATCCACAGGGACAAGGTGCAAATGGGGGTCCTAGGTGAAGCGGAGGCCAATAAGAGGGTAGAGGAGGCCAACAAGGGGATTCTCCAAGGCAAAATCGGTTCTATGCTCTTCAGGAGAGACAAGGGGTAGATGAGGTGCCCAATGTCGTCACTAGTATGTTAAAAGTGTTTGATTTTGATGTGCATGCATTGATAGACCCGGGTGCCACTCTTTCTTTTATTACTCCTTTTGTGTCAAAAAGTTTCATGTTAAACCTAAATTGTTGTGTTAGCCATATGAAGTGTCTACTCCCATTGGTGTATCTATTATTGCTAGAAGAGTCTATAGAAATTATTCTGTATTTATTTTGCATAAAATATTACCTTGTGATTTTGCTGAGTTGGATATGCTGGATTTTAATATCATTCTTGGGATGGGTTGGTTAAATGCATATTATGCCTCTATTGATTGTAGAACCCATAGGGTCAAATTCTAATTCCCTAATAAACCCATCCTTGAGTGGGAGAGTCTTGATGTGGTAGTCAAGGGTAGATTCATTTCTTGCATTAAAGCCCAAAAGTTGATTTCTAAGGGTGTCTCTATTATCTTGTGAGGGTTAGGTATGTTGAGTCTAAAGTCCTTCCTATAGAGTGGGTTCTGGCGGTAAATAATTTCCTTGATGACTTTCCTAAAAAGCTTCCCGGAATCTTATGAGGGTTAGGGATGTGGAGTCTAAAGTTCTTCCTATAGAGTTAGTTCCGGTGGTTAATGAGTTCCTTGATGTCTTTCCTAATAAGCTTCCCGGTGTCCCTCCATAAAAGGAAATAGATTTTAGGATGGACCTCCTTCTTGATACTCAACCCATTTCTATTCCCCCTTACCGTATGGCCCAACCAGAGTTAAAGGAGTTGAAGGAGTAATTGAGGGATTTTTTAGAGAAGGGTGTTATAAGACCTAATCAATCACCTTGGGGTGCATCGGTGTATTGTTTGTGAAGAAAACGGATGGTATTCTTAGAATATGCATTGATTATCAGCAACTTAATAGGATCACCATAAAGAATAAGTACCCTCTACTAAGGATTGATGATCTTTTTTACCAACTTCAAGGGGCTAGTCACTTCTCTAAGAAGAGTGGTGTTGTAAATCTTGAGGGAGGAGAAGTTGTATGCCAAATATGAAAAATGTGAGTTTTGGTTAAAACAAGGTTGTCTCTCTAGGTCATGTGGTATCGAATGATGGTATTAAAGTAGATCCTAAAAAGATGGAGGTAATTAGAAATTGGCCTAGACCTTTGACCCCATCCAATATTAGAAGTTTCTTGGATTTGGCGGGTTACTACCGAAGGTTTGTTAGTGGTTTCTCTTCTATTGCTTCTCATATGACTAAGTTGACCCAAAAGAAGGCAAAATTTGTGTGGACCAATAAGTATGAAAAGAGTTTCTAAACTTTGATAGATAAGCTTGTCTTTGCTCCTATCTTGTCTCTACCAGAAGGGTTGGAAGGGTATTGTGATGCCTCAAGAATTAGTTTGGGTTGTGTTTTGATACAAAATGGTAAGGTGATAGCTTACGCCTCTAGGCAACTTAAGGTGCATGAAAAAAATTATACTACCCATGATCCTGAAAATTTGCTCTGAAAATTTGGCGTCGTTACTTGTATCGGGTCCATGTAGATATGTTTACACATCATAAGAGTCTCTAATATGTGTTTACCCAAAAAGATCTCAACTTGAGACAAAGAATGTTGTTAGAACTTCTTAAAGATTATGATATGAGTGTGCATTAGCACCCCAATAAAGCTAATGTTGTGGCCAATGCTCTAAGTAAGGTGTCTATGGGTAGCCTAGCTCATGTTGATGTTGGTGGAAAAAAGGTGGCTAGAGAGGTCCATCGGTTGGATAGATTATGGGTTAGGTTGGAAGATGTTGATAATGTTAGGGTAGTGGTTGTTGATGGTTTTAAATCTCCATTGATAGAGGAGGTGAAGGCAAAGCAAGATCTTTACCCTGCCTTGTTTAGAGTTGAAGGCCTTGGTGAGAGATGGTAAGGTGGAGGTTTTCTCCTAAGGGGGAGATGGTGCCCTTAGGTACCAGGGTAGATTGTATGTGCCTAGTGTTGATGATTTGAGAAAGAAGATTTTACGTGAGGCTCATAACTCTTTCTATTCTATTCACTCAGTTCTACAAAGATGTATAGAGATTTGAGGGAAGTGTTTTGATGGGGTCGTATAAAGAGAGATATTGCTAAGTTTATATCCGATTATCATAATTGCCAACAAGTGAAAGTCAAGTATCAAAGGTCGGGTGGCCTAGTCTAAGATATAGAGATTCCTATAGTGGGAGGAAATTAACATGGATTTTGTGGTTAGGTTGCCTAAGACTAGAAAGTATTTTGATTCTATTTGGGTTGTGGTTGATAGAATGACAAAGTCGGCTCATTTCGTACCAGTCAAAACTACTTATAGTGCCAAAGATTATGCGAAATTTTATATTCACGAGTTGGTTAGATTGTATGGGGTGCCTTTGTCTATCATTTTGGATCATGGTACTCAATTCACTTCTCACTTTTGGAGGTTCTTCCAAAGAGGTCTTGGTACCAAGATTAAGCTTAGTATGGCCTTTCACCCTCAAACGGATGGCCAAGCCAAAAAAACTATCCAAACCCTTGAGGATATGCTTAGAACTTGTGTTTTAGAGTTTAAGGGTAGTTAGGATAAGCACCTTCCACTCATTGAGTTTGCTTACAATAATAGCTATCATTCAAGCACTGGTATAGCTCCTTTTGAGGCTCTCTATGGTAGACGCTATAGGTCATCGGTTGGATGGTTTGACGTGGGAGAGATGGCTTTGTTAATCCTGGATTTGGTTATCCAGGCCATAGAGAAGGTGAGGATGATAAGGGAAAGACTAAAAAACCCCAAAAGTAAACAAAAGTCCTATACCGATGTGAGAAGAAGGGATCTTAAATTTAAGGTTAGTGATTGGATTTATTTCAAGGTCTCGTCCATGAAAGGTGCGGTTTATTTTGGCAAAAAGGGTAAATTGAGTCCAAGATTTGTGGATCCTTATAGAGTGTTGAGGAGGATTGGTAAGGTGACCTATGAGTTGGAGTTTCCTAATTATATTAATATGGTTCATCCGGTCTTTCATGTGTCTATATTGAGGAAGTATGTAGGTAACCCAAGTGCTATTGTGCCTTTAGATATTGGGGGTGTTGTTGAAGACAATTTGACTTATGAAGAGGTCCTCGTAGAAATTTTGGATAGACAAGTGAAGAGGTTGAGGAACAAGGATGTAGCTTATGTTAAGTTTCTTTGGAGAAACCAACAAGTTAAAAGTGCCACATGGGAACCCGAGGCAAACATGCAGAAGCAATATCCCTATCTCTTTCATTCTACTCAATCCTAAGGAATTAATCTAAGTCCCCTATATGATTTCAAGTCTTAAGTTTCAGCCCTTATGTCATTTGCATGCATTCACGTTTATGTTGACAAGTTTATAGTGATTTTGACACTTATGTAGAAATTTCAAAATGATGTTTAAGTGCATTGTTGCATTCATGTATTGGGCTGAAATCATCTTGATTACTTCTTTTATATACATTTCTTTGACATTCGGGGATGAATGTTCCCAAGGGGGAGATATTGAAATGCCCCAAAAAGTACTAAAAAATGTGCCTCAAAAATGCCCATAATCGTAATTTCCATATATCTCAAAATTTGTGCCTGATATCAAAAATTTGACTTTATATTTATGATCAGGGGGCAAAATTGAGTTGGAAAAGGGTATAACCCAGATTTTAGAGCAACCGTAGTAAAATTTTATTTTCCAAAAATTAATCCACACCCCTGCACGACGCGGCCAGGGGGCGGACCAGTGTTATTTTTTTTTTTTGCCAATTTTTCAGTTTCAACCTAAGGCTTTGGGGCCTTGGGCCTAAGCCCTCTTATGAGTAAAAACACCTATACTTAGTTATTTTCAACCTCATATTATTCAAGACATTCCCCAAAACCTTCTCTAACACTTAGCCAAATATTTAATCCAAATTCAACTGTCCCAAACTCATTTTCGGATCTCAAGAAATTCATTTAAGCTTCAAGTTCTCATTCAAATCTTCATCAAAAAATCTCCAAATATAATGTATATGAATTTCAACCATTGGGTCATTTCACCCATGGTACCCAACCTTCCTTTTTATAAAAATTGCATGTTTTCAAGTTGAATTATCTATAGGTATCTCTTATTATGAAGTTGATTATAAACTATGTTGGGATTTCATGATTGGTTGATTGTTTAAACATGTTTTGAGCTAAGGTATCTCTTATTATGAATCTGATTATAAATTATGTTGGGGTTTCATAAAATGTTAACTATTTAAGCATGTTTTAAGCAATGAATCTATGATTTATTATGAGATTTGATTAAGGGTCTCAATGTATCTAGCATGAGGATGTTACCAAGTGTTGGTGAGTTGATTTATATTAAGTTTTCTCACGTGATTTCACTCTTGAATTGTATGATTTTGAACTAGCATTACACACCCACCAATTGTTTGATAAAATGTCTGGTTAAGAATTCTTGAGCTATTTATGATCTATTGCCTGGCCTATGAGTCAAGTGACTTTATGATGATAAAAGTAATGTATATACGTGTTGAGTTCATGAAAAGTATCTATGGTGTTGCAAGTTGGCCACACCTTGTTGGGGAAGGGGGTGTTAAGCCTATACTACCTTGTTGGGAGGTAAATACCTCAATTACCTTATCAGGGGTTGTTAAGCCCATACTACCTTATTGAGGGGTATGTACGTCAATCGTTTGTCGGGGGTGGTAAGCCCGCACTACCTTGTTGAGAGGTATGTACCTCAATTGCCTTGTCGGAGGATGGTAAGCCCGTGCTACCACTTTAAGGGGTATGTGCCTCAATCACCTTCAAAGGGGGTGGCAAGCCTTGGAGTTCAAGCAAAGCTTGCTTAGGCTATATGGATATGGCTTCTTCATAAACATGTATTATGTTCTATGCAAGCATGTTTTACTACAAACATGTTTTACTACAAGCATTGATCATACATGTCATGTTGCAAATATACTATCTCTTCTTATGATTATGCATTTTGACTATGTTGTCTATCTCTTGTTATATTGCATCCTACATACTTAGTACATTCAAATGTACCAATGCATATTCTTTGCCTACATGATGTTATCATGTAGGAACCAAAGCTCCTTATGATCATCCTCCACATGGTTAGTTTTGGACATTTTAAAGATAAGCTTTGGTGAGTTCTTAAGTTCAGAGACACTAGCTATGCTATCCTTGCTTATGTTATTTCTTTATGTTGAACTCTTGATATTATGAGGGTGAGCCCGAAAGTCACTTGGTCCCCACCCTATCTATGCTGGAGGTGTTGTTGGAAAAGTGATGTAATTATTCTATGTTCTTGACTCTTGGTTTTTTATGGTTATCTAAGAATTCCCTTAGTCCCTTTATCCTTATGTAAATCTCTTGATATTGTTTACTTTGCTTCAGTGACCAAGGATGTGTGATTGATACGCTAAGAGGCTTGTTTGGGACCCTTCGAGTTCCTATTCACTATGTTGTGTCTACATCCTAGGCTTAGGTCGTGACATATATCACTCCCATATTTCTTTAGCTCTTTGTTCAGCCCATCAACATATATCCCTATTCTCCTCCTCATATTAGCAACCATGTCTAGAGCATAGCGAAACAATCGAGTGAACTTAAGCCCATACCTTACACAGTCATAAAACCCTATTTTAGATTCAAGAACTCGTTTACCTTGGCCTTCCTCCATTCTCTTAGAAGAAACACCCCAAGAAAATTTTCTCAAACACTGTCCAGTAATGGTGTTTCCTTTCCTCTACCCTTCTTCCATTGATCAAACCACAGTTTGGCAACACCCTTGAGCTGGTAGATAGCCAATTCAAATCTATCAACATCAGCCACAAACATAATCTAAAACACATTCTAGAGCTCATCGATGTAATTCTCAGGATCCTTATTACATGTAGACCCCATGAACTCAGAGGGGTTCATCCTCAAGAATTTAAGACTCTGGATGTGTCTTGTGCATCCTATCTACCCGTTCCTTGCCTCGCAGTAGATGTTGTGATAGCCTAGGCTAGAGTTTAGATAACCTAGCGAAGCTTCATATTAGAAATCTCAGCTTGTGGTGGTTGCTCAGCAGGTATGGCTGGACTTATGGGCTGCTCATGTCCTTGAGGCTTAGGTGGATTAACATTCTACCTAGCAGGATTTCCCTCTACCTCTGAGGGCCCTTCTTGGTAGTAAGTTCACGATTCTGCAAATGCGGAATACAAGAATAAGAAAGGAGTTTTTATAAAGTTTTAGCTCTAACATACGAATTAGAATGTGAAATAAATGTACTATTCCTAATGTCCTATAGCCTTCTGCTTATGAAGTGTGGTGCATAACATACCCATAAATAGGACTCTACTAGAAATGACTTCATAGACTCCCTAGGACACTTGAGCTCTATGCTCTGATACCAAGTTTTCCACGCCCCAAGAGGGTATCCTAGACGTGTCCAGCACTCAGAGTCTTTTGCTAGTTTTCAAGCGAACCACTTAGCCTTATCATATTTATTCACTCAACATAAATAACAAATCAACAGAAGACTAAAGATAGCAAGTGGGTGGACAAGTCTTAATATAAATAAAATCAAATCAACTCAATGATACTAGTAAGAAAGAAAGAAACAAATCAAGATAAGTATTCAACTTAAGACACATCAAACTCTAGTTTATGAAACCTCTATCACTATCAATCGGTGCCAATGATAGACTCATGGCTACCTTAACTCAAAATAAAGCTTGTTTATAGTCTGCTCCTAATAGCTAGATGAAAATAAAATAATGACCCTCTGAAGTAAAGGAGGCTCGCCAATTCAACTGACTGTGGTAGATCCTCAATGATGCGCCTATTGAAGATCTCTAGTACCTACCTCTTCATCATGAAACAATGCAGTCCAAATGGATATTAGTACTTGGAATATACGAGTATGTAAAATGGCTGAATAAAATAGATATAGGCAAAATAATATAGACTAACATCAACTCATGAAAGATACTCAATCAGAATGTCAAATGTCTATCTAAAGCAAGAATAAAGCGTAGACAAATGACTCATCAATACTAATCCAAACTCATCCAATCAACTTAACATAGAGTACTATCAGTGTGGGACCTATCTAGGAGTTACTCTTATCTGACAACAATCACTTATGAGCCAGTGATTATATAATAATCTCGCTGATATTGCCACAGTTGTTCTGTACTTATAGGGTAAAGAATGAATCAGATCCCCAAGGGATCTAGTCTCTTCAAGTCCTCTATTGCTTTCAGAGAGTTCAACTCAAGAAGGAACCTCTAATGTAGTGGCTTAGTCCTAACCTACGCTTGGCGACCGTAGTTGATGAGTACGAGTTGGATTTACTGTTACACAATTTGGTGCTCGATACTCCTCCCAAGACTCTATACTCATAAGACTCTTCATCTCAATAAATAATCTCAATTAGTCTCGTGGAGACTCTCATCATCTCATTAACTCAACTCAATTGGGCCTTTTAGCCTATCATCTCAAATTTATCTCATCAACTTAATTCTCATTCAATAGCTCAAGGCTTAGATCAATCATTAGGAAGAAGTCAATTAGACAAATCTTTGGAGTTCAATTATAAATACTCATGGGATCATCAACCTTTATTAACTCATCATTATGCTCACATCATAATCACGACTAACATACTCAAGTTAAGGCACTAGACTTAATTCGTATGTTCATTCATGTATTTTTTTACAAAGTAACATATAGGGCTTGGGTAAATAACTCATGTAAAAACATTTAATCAGCAAAATCAAGTTTATGATGATTATCAACACATGTATTTATACATGTGATATATATAATTTATAAGAAAATATTCAAGAAACATATATGTAGACTCATTATACTCTCAACTCCTCTACTATCATCAATGGGGGCATATGGGAGGATAATTTCATGCTTTAACTTAGCCTTACATACCTAGTAAGAAGCTTTGACGCTCAATCTCATAAGAACCCTCCTCAATATCCTTGAATTCTCACTCCTCTTCTCTTCTTTGTAGCCCTAGTCTTTGTTAGAGCTTAAAAAAGACTTATGAATGGGGATTAAAACCCTTAGTAAGCTCAAAATGACCCATTTTGATCATATTTTAAGTTTAGGAGGGGTTGAAAAAAGTCTGGAATACCCCTCATGAAAATTGAAAAAAAATACTTCGCCTCGGGGATACCTAGTCCTCAACACGGACTGGATGGTTTTTTTTAGAGTTTTTTGCCAAAAATTCTCTGATTGAATTTTCTAATCTCCTAGAAAATATTGAGATCACGTCTAAGTTTAAGTCTGCAGGAGGTCCATGTCATGGGCCTATAGCACACTTGATTTAGAGTAATCGAATTAAAGGATAATATTCTGGAATGCATTTTTGCTTCGAAATATTATCCTTTGATTCGATTACTCTAAAAATCAATTGAGACCATTTTTCTACACAATTTATCATGTTGATCACATTTTCAGCCTTGAATACACCATCGGAGTTTAAGAAGATGCGTTATATGCACATCTCTCTTATAGGGGTATTTTGATAATTTTACTGGGTGTTACAACATGCAAGAACATAATCGTATAATCACAACAAAAAATACCACCCCAAAGGTAAAGTGAAAATGACAACTCTAATTTTTTTTTTAGTAAAAACATTCAAAGGTAAAGCTAAATAGGAACTCTCATTTTGATTTTCTCCTTTACTCACAAATAAAATCCATAGAAAAAATTAAAAATTTGAAGGAAAAAATACCTTCAATTACAACAATACTTTAAGGCAAAATTAAAGAATAGAAGAGTGGAGTATATGAGCAAATCAAAAGCATCTATATGAAAATATAAAGAAAAAAAAAAGAACACTTGTTAGTATATAAAATACAAATATCATGTTAAAAATTAATGAAATTTTGATAGCCCATGAATTAATTTGGGTTGAAATTGGATAAATTTATGAGAGCACTGTACAATTTAGATACCCTTTGGTCCAATTATTTGTTGTTGTATCGGTACAAGCAAAATTGTCACGTAGGTTGAAACATAGTACAACTTGAATTACTTCAGGAACAACCTGTATTAGTCCTACCTATTATTGTCTTATATATAAGGGTAAGGTAATATAAATATATATATATATATATATATATATATAAATCAAATTGTATAGAAAATAGGAAGTCTAAACAGGAATTGAGGCTTCTAAAGTTACTATGAACTTAGCTTGAACAAAGAAAGTAACATGAGATTTTTATGATATGAGTATAGATTGACAGAAAGAATTCCTACAGATTACTTGAGCTGACAAGTTTAGTACTTCAACACGAGTATTATGAGTAGTACTCTTACCATAATTTATGTTTTTGCAAGCTTATGATTTTTACATGATTTATAAAGTGAATGGTTATTGAATGATTTGAAGTTGCATATGGGATAAGTGCTTTTACTTGATTTGATACCAAAATAGTTATTTGTATTTTATAAGACAAATATATTGATAATCCTGTAAGCGAGGTGTAGGTTATAACCTATGGGTGTTTTAGGTGATATGCGATGAGACACTATTTATATGGGTTTGTCTTGGGGACTGACTTCATTGGGCCGGCACATGGTTATTTTAGGCGATATCCTTTGTGGCTACTAAGCTATAATATAATCCTGGTGGGTGTCATCATTCTGATTATCTAGCCTCTTGGGCCTTAGCTTAGGTTATACCGATGTTGCCCTATGAGTTGTTTTGCACCAAAAAGGGTCTGGTAAAGGCTGAATATAAGTAAATGCCTGGGGAAGGCATGCGTACAAACTTGACTTGCATCGGTATAATCACGCATTGACTATTGCTATAGAGATATGCTGACAAGGAGATCATGTCTTAATTATATGTCATACTATTGCTTGGTTCTGGCATAGACATAATTTTGCACAGTCTGGTTTTCCTGGATACCTATGATATACTGTGATTGTCTATGTTTTCTCTGGGCACTAGGATTGATGAGGTTATGGTATACTTGGCCTTAGCTAGGCGTGGCTCCATGGTGTTTTCTAATGTATATGCTCTTCAACATACTGTTGATAGTTATTGTATACTAGTTCTTTCCATCTGATTTTGGGGTATCTGTTGTATTTAAAAGAGGTGGTGATTGTGATTGTTTGGGCTGGGTTGAGATTATGAGGTACCAAGGTTGAGAGCGTCATTGCCTACGTTCACTTTGGGCACGATGTGGTTATCATCACCTACGTTCACTTTGGGCACGATATGACTTTGAAATTTCGGATCTGGATAGATTAGTTGAGTGGGTGATTGATTCATACATCTCTTCTAGATGACGCTCCCCGTCACCTTTGAGCACTAGTCTCACATCTATAGAGTCCGGGTCCTAGGTGATGCTCCCCGTGGACTTGTATCCCAATGACCGCGATTATGATACTAGGTGGCAGATGCAGATTTTGAGGATTGAGTATCGGCTAAGTTTTGGGTCGAAGACCCCGTGATTGATATTTTGTGGCGTGGGGCCCTATGATTGATACTCTAATGTTGACACATTATTGTTTATGATAGGGGGATTCTTTATCCCATGGGGGATACGTCCCCCTGTTATATTTATAGTCAGACTACTTAGCCCTATCTGACTTCCCGACCAGAGGCCAGGTTAGAAGACCCAAGGGTTAGTGTCCCTAGGTGATAGTAGGGGTTAGAGTCCTCGTGTGACACTATTTTTTATGGGTCGAGGACTCGATTACTGTTGTGATGTTGGGGGTCGGGGGCCTGATTATTTACCCATGGAACCACTCACCTATTTACACCCTGATTGTGTGTGGGTGTACCCTCTGGGCTTATGGGGGCTCATAGGGCGTTCAGGCTTAGATATTAGGGTTTTACACCCACGTACAACTGACCCTTACTCTGATGATGTGGAGAGCTAGGCTCTGTGATGATTCTCTGGGATTATGTGATGGTTCTGTGAAATTCTGTGATGATCTATCTATTCTATATTATGCATGAGTGTACCTTCTGGGTTTATGAGGGCCCACTTAGAGTACAAGCATAGGTATTAGGGCCTTGCACCCGCGTACAGCACTTGAGGTAGTTGTGGGATGAGCCTACACAGTCGTCATCATTTGATATCGATGTTCAGCACTTAGATTGATTTAGATATGGTTTGAAGGTCTTTAGACATATTAGATTGATTTAGATATGGTTTGAAGGTCTTTAGACATACCTATGCCTTGATCTAAGTTCATTTTGCTATATTACTATAGTTCTTTTTATATTTGGGCTTTATATATTGTTATTATTTTACTCGATCAGCCGATGATACCTACTATGTGCCTTTTCTGATACTCACCCCTACTTCTACATATGGTGCAGTTCCAGGTATTGGCTGTGATAGCTTAGTTGGGAGACTTTGGGAGTAGTTAGCAAGCTTTTGGTGAGCTCTGGCAGCTCTAGCTTTTCGCAGTCTCCTTCCTGTTGATGGTCATCTTTTGCATCCAGACATCGGCCTTGTACAGTAGAGTTTGGTATTTATAGGTACACTCCTAGTTTTGTACATTATTACGATTATTGATATATGTATATGAGATGTCCTTGTGTCTACTGTAGTTCTATATGCTTGACTTTCATGTTCTGGGTAGGGTTCAGCTTATATATTATTGTTATATCGATTTGGTTTGGACGTACAAAGCTATCGTCTAGTAGAGTATTGTGGATGGGTGTGAAGACATCTGTGGCTTATCTTTATGAGGCTACAAGATGATTAGGAACTTTCTTGTGTTTTATATTATGGTTGTGTGCCTTATCAATGGTTCTTTGATTTTTGAGTTTGCTTTATATGTCCCTCCACATTGATATCATGGTGAGCACTCTTGATAGTGATCTTGAAGGAGAGATAAGGTGGGATTGAGGTAAGGCTGAGCATTGGTGCCTTCCGGATATTCCTATTCAATTATTTACCTACTGCTTCAACCTTTGGGGTTTATGATATTGATGAGTATGTATACCATGTGGGGATTCTAAGTAGTTATCGCCTATGTTACGAGTATACCCTATTGGTGGCTGAATGTAAGCCAAACCATGTGATTTATGCATATGACTGTTTTGATGCTTACCTACTGGATTAGGGATGATACAGGTGTATAAATTATTTGAGAGGCCGATTGTCGGTCATACCTCTGGCTACACCTTATGCCTCTACGGTTATGATTTTGTTATGATGATTTATTAATATGTGGTTCTCCTGATTTTTAGGTGACTGGGTTTTTGGATAAAATGTTATGCCTGAAGGCTTATTGATGTAGTAAAAGATCCCTTTTATTAGTGGGGGATTAGCTATGATGATTCTTCAGGATTGTGATATGTAGGTCGACTGATATTGTCGGATGGACTCAATTTCGATATTGCCCTAGAGGCGGACTGACTTGTTTCTATTTTATAGATGTTGACGTTAACTCTGGTTTGCTGGTTTGAGCCTATAGTGCAGGGCCTGTATATTATAGATTACAATACGCCTTAACAAGGTCTTAAATGTGTGAGATAGATTGAGGACAACTCTGAGTCAGCACCCGAGGTTATGCCGACCATGAATGCCAATTCGTACAGTTTGAGATTTGGGACAGAGTTGTTCTGAGGGTGTCACCCCTGAGAAAAGTCATACGGGTCGAAAGGTGAGATGAGCTTGGGCTCGATATGTCAGCCCTATTAAGGTTTCAAAATGGGTTGGATGGGTTGCATCTGAGTTGGCCCTACCTCTAGCTTGTTCTGCTATACATCCTATTCTTTGTGTATCAATGGTGTGCCGGTGTATTGCAGATGAGTTAAATGTACTCCAAAATATTTGTTGGGTTAAATAATGTCCAAATATTGTTAAAGGAGGTTTTGGTGGAAAACATTATGGAGGGTTGTACCAGAATCTTTTATGGCTATTACGAGTGGTTGATGGTGTTTGTCAAGCTAACTACTATGTTTTATAGTAAGGATTTGGTGACTTGTAAGCACCAATGGATGTTGTTGCGATTCTTGCCACGGGTTAATTATTAGATGCTACAGAATGAGGGGTTGAATGGTTATAACTACAGAGGACCATGTAAGAGAACTGGGATACGAATGCCTGGGTACGAAGGAAGTACAGAGAGCCTTTTGACTGGGAGTCTATTAGGTATTTGCTACATTGGTGATTGTTTGGTGATGATGTTGGGTGGATTAGACAGCAAGGGAAGGGGGTTTTGGCCCTACATATGAATGAGAGCATATTAGCTATTGTCCACAGTTAGTTGGTTAGCCTGTGGGCCATTTGTGGTTGCTTATTGGAATTGCTTGTATAAGGAAACCAGAAATAGAGTAAATGTCATATATGTAAACCACAAGTATAGTTATGAACAACCATGATTTTCTGAATAGCTGGTTATATAGTAAGGACGGGTATTTCTAGTTGACTGATCCTCGTGACTTGTCTGCTAATTAAGCAGATGGAACAAATAGTAGATCCTTAAGACTTTCTTTTGTAATTGTCGCACCAACTTGTTGTTATATATATAGGGGTGTGGGATTTCTCGATAGTGAGGGTGGTACTGAATTATTGTACAATACGAAACATGCTTGTGACTTATATACTTGTGGTGTGGATTAGAGCCTACAGGTATGCTTGTGTTCATGCTTTCACAGACGAAAGTCTTATTAGTGGGGGATGTTGTAATGACACTCCGAGTCATTTATATGGTTTTTTCTATCATTATGTTGATTTGAGCATGTGTATAGTGACCTGGGACTATTAGGGTGATTATTGGTCGTCTTATCTAGGAAGTTATACCCGTAAAATGAGTTTTTGAGTAAAGTCCTAGTAAATGACCTCAGAATGGAATTCTAACGATTTCATTAGCTCCGAATGGTCGAATTAGGCTAAAAACATGTTCAGTGCAATCATAGCATGAATTACAAATTTGACCCCCAGAACCAATTAATACTTGACCCAATCAATGTTCTCGAAAATTGTTCCCCTGATGAGAATTTTGATAGTGCGGTTAGCTCCAAAATGTCAATTTTCGTCTAGGGTGACCTTTGTTTGATACGGGGGATGTCCAGATGTGATTTGACCTCCTAGAGGCTTTCTGTTAAAAGTTGTGTATAAAGTGGGACCCTCACTCTATTGTAGGAAACATCATTGGAAATTCTAATCACACTATTGAGTCTGGAACATCAAAATGCATAGGGTTACATAGTTCATTTTCGAAAATCGGAGTCCGA
>DF363191.1:5586-37100 GCA_000787875.1 Solanum virginianum
AAAAAATAAAATCATACTTAATCAAGAATTGAATTTATAAAATTACCTTCTTCAATTTGCTCAATTTTATAGACTTCCTCCAATATGTCTTCAAATATATATATATATATATAATGTCAGGTTGATTTGGCCTCGGGTTGGCTTTTTAGAATCAAAATCAAACCAACCCAAATATAGTCGGGTTTTTTTCGTCAATACCAAATCAAGTCAAATCGAACCATTTTGTCGAGTTAACTTGATTTACGATTTGATTCGATTTTCAGTTTGATTTTGTTCATCCATAATTAAAATGCAAAAAAAATTAGAAAGCAATCATTCAATTAGAGTCGGTGAGTGACCATAGGCAATTAAAGTGGGATCATTATCATTTGTGATCAAACAAATCAATCCACCTAACCCACACCAAAGTTGAAAAATGAAAAAAATCTAGTAAGTAATAAAATACCTCCAACTTGTAATTTATTTTAAAAAATAATAATATCAAAATAGTATATAATTACTTTTTTTTTTCATCGAACATTTTGGTTTGAAGATAAATTATAATGAATTTAATTATGTGGAAATTAGTTAAGTTAGAATTAGTTATTATGATATTATTTCTGAATGAATATTTGGTTTGTTGTAAAGATAATATGTACACGCATAATTATTAAGAAAAAATTATCTGTTTAGAAAAAATCCTCTTTATAAACGTAAAAAATGTGAAAGTGATATATAAAAAAAGTTTGAGAGTTACTTTTATCATTTTAATTATTTTATCTCGAAATAAGTTATCATATGATTATTATTCCATCCAGACTAAATAAATAATTAAGGAATACTAAAAATTTAACGCTGAATTATCTCCCATTATTCATCACACCAAATGTATCTCAAGGGTATTAGAATGGCTAATTTACACAAATGTTCCATTTTAAGCTATTATTTAGATAAATGGTCTTATTTGTAAAAGTCCTACGTGGAGGAAAATAACTACTTTGATACAATGTTTGTTCATATTATTGCTCAATCTTACAAATAAGAAAATATCTTACGTAATTTAGTTGGTTGATTATTTGAATTTTTATTTTTGAGAGAATTTAACTTCCGACGTTATTATATAATCTCCTTCTCATTTCCTTGTCCCAACTTGCTCAATTAGTTAACTACCTAAACTTTCACCTCGTTGGTTAGAGTTCGACTATGATGGAGCCAGAATTATCACTAAGGAGATTATCAAAATCTAAAAAAGTGGCCACACAAACTAATCGAAGAGGGTTCGACATCTGATATATACATATCAAAAATTATTTTAATCATATATCAATAATATCATTTTTCACTGAAGGCCGAGGTTCGGATGAACCCCCTACCAAAGGAGTAGCTTTTCCCCCCGAGTACAACTCCCTCACCTTGTTAGGTACATCAATTAGTTGGTATACGAGGACTAATATTAAGATACTATTGCTGAGATAATAACTTTTATATGAAATGCTAACATGAATCAAAAAGAATTTCCCTATTAAAAGGGGCCATAGGTTTCCTCATTTTTCCCAAACACATTACACATATTTCCAACTATGGCTGTTTCTTTAGCTCTTCTAGCCATGTCAATATTTCTCCTCTTCATTGCATACAATTTCTACCGCCGGTTGAAATCCAAGCTCCCGCCGGGTCCCCGTCCGTGGCCTATCATCGGAAACCTCTACGACATAAAGCCGATAAGGTTCCGATGCTTCGCGGATTGGTCGAAAATATATGGTCCTATTTTTTCATTTTACCTAGGTTCACAACTAAATGTTGTGATAAATAATGCTACACTTGCTAAGGAAGTTTTGAAAGATAATGACCAAAATTTGGCTGATAGGTTTAGGACTAAACCATTGGCAAATGTGAGTAGAAATGGGAGTGATTTGATTTGGGCTGATTATGGACATCATTATGTGAAAGTGAGAAAATTATGTAATCTTGAACTTTTTACTCCAAAGAGAATTGAAGCTCTTAGACCAATTAGAGAAGATGAAGTCACTTCAATGATACATGACATATTTAGAGACTCTACAAAGCAAGGTATGCTTTTCACCTTTAAGGCTTTAACCATTCATCGGTAACTAAATACAGTTAGATTATAATATATCGGTCATAGTCGATAATAATATTTCAGTTTTTGCTATGACTGTCAAGTTTTTCTTTGAATTGTTTTTTTATATCATGTTATGATATATGTTCTTACATTTCAATATGACAATTAGGGGTGCACATCGGTTGATTCAATTGTATTATTAGTTCGATTGATCTTTTTTTGGTTTGTGAATGTGCTAATCAATAATCATACTAATAAGATATTTATTATCAATTTTTAGTTCGTATAAGTTTGATTTTTCAATTAGGCAATAATGAAATACTCATAAAATCATATATATATGATATTCATAGAAATAGTAGTAAAATTGAAGTGCATCACAAATTTTAACATTGATCACTTTTGTTTAAGGCAACGGATTATTCAAATTCCTTCTAATGCAATAAATTGTGGAAACAATATTAATTGCTTGCCTTAATCCTTTTGTCACAATTAAATCTAAAATCAAGAAGAGAAAAGATAATATTAGTTTGTACCGAGAAGAGATTAGATTTCGCAGTAGAGAAACAAAGAGCCTAGTTTGTATTACGTAAGGCCTAAGGTAATAATAAAACTTAGAAAATAGGGTTGACAAGTCGTTATAAAGTCATTATTATATACTTAAGAATAAAATAGTAATTTTGATAACCTAATAAAAAATTTACAAAATTGTTTAAAATTTGTTAACTCAGCAATCCAATATATTTTTTGAGGTTTGGTTTATCCATTAAATTGATTTTGCTTCCTAATATTAATAAACCAAAAAAATTTATCTAAAAATGATATCGTTATAGAGAGATTTAGTTATATTTGTTCTTCCTTTTTAGTTTTCTAATTTTTGTCCGTACTTATGCATATTTTTCTTTGGAGATTATAACAACTTCAGTATATAATTCATTAGATTATTTTTGTGTGGAATTTCATTACCAAGAGTTGCTAGACGATTTAGAAACTTCTATCACTCTAATACCAGGTTGATGTACGTCTAAATTAAATGGTATTATGTCAGTACATATCTCGAGTTCGAGCTTTGGATATGAAATTTTTTTGACAGGGAGCACTTTCCCTGAATGGGCCATATGTGGCGCCAATCTGGATTAGACAGGCTCCAATGCTAACACCGAATATCGGATGGACAACCAAAAAAAATTAAATTTTTCAACGATAACATACCCAATGTAGGTGGGAATGATATTTCAAGAATGATAGAATATACACTAATTTTATCCTTATCCTCGTGAAGGTTGAAAGATTATTTTGAATAGAATCACAATTCAAACGAAGTATAATCAGGACAAGATTGAAAGAAGAATATAGCAAAATAAATAGAAGAATATACACATTATCCTAATCCTTGTGAGGATTGAAAGATTATTTTTGAATAGAACCATAACTCGAAAGAAGTATAATCAAGATAGGATTGAAAAAAGCATATAGCAAAATAAATGAACAGATAAAGTGACAAATAATTGTGAAAATCAAAGAATAAAATATTACATAAATACCAACTAATACTACTAAATAAGAAAAAGATGAAAAGAGGAGACCAACTCGGCAACTCCCGGTCACTTCCACATAAAAGTACAAATTTACATTGACTAGATAATTAAGCTTTTCAAATTTCACAAAAATAAAATGACAACCAAAAGCATAAAGTTCTTGTCTAGAAAGAAAAGAAATAAACCAACCTACAATCTTTTTATTTTTTTTCATTTGGTGTCAATATCCATATCGGAGTCTAATCATTTCAGATTCATACTGCGTAGGGCCCCATTCGGGGGAAGAACTTCCTATCAAGAATTTTTTCTACTCAGGGCTCGAACATGAGACCTCCACATAGAACCCTATTCGGGGGGGAGGGGGAGGAGGGGGGAAGAACTTCCTATCAAGGATTGTTTCATACCCAGGACTAGCTCGAACCCTAAACCTCTAGTTAAGGAAAGAATAACCTCATCCACTGCCTTACATCTTTTAGTGGTAACCAACTTACATGAGAATAAATTAAAGTTAGGGAAGCCCCAAAGACTTTAGTCTAGTAATGACAACTTAATGTATGGCATTTTGGTCAAAGTACATGCATATTATGATTCATGAATTTGAATGAATTTGAATTTTATTGAAGGTAAAAACTTTGGATTTATATAAAACCATCAAACATCAAACTGTTAAAAGATTCACTTTTTGACTTGCCCCACTCATCCAATTAAAAAATTAAAGTTAGTGAAGAAAAAGGGTAAAATAACTATATATTATATTTCAGAAAAGCTTAATTAATTTGTGCCACCCATGTGCTTGTATTTATGAAAAAATAAATTGTTGAACAAAGAAATGACATCATTTACAATAGTAAAAATATACAAATAATTTACTCTATATTCATCTATGTACTAATCTTATTAAGAGTCTGTCTAGATTGGCTTTATGATTTAAATTCTAATTTTTAATTTATTTTTATTATTTTGATTTAAAAATAAATATTTAAAATATTTTTTAAAAATTATTCAAACACTATATAGATACTTAAAATTATTTTAACTTAAAAACAGCTAAATAAGTAAATCAAAATCGGCCTTAGATCTCTTGAATTATTGTATTTTGAGTTGTCAAAAAATATTGTAATTTTTTAAAAAATGAATTCAAGTTAAGCCTTCGTTAGAAATAGTGATTTATATGATTTAATAAGAGTTTAACTTTTATTAAAAAAAAAAACTAAAAGCACTTGTACACTATTGAGTGAGCTAAAGAAAATAATGAATTATAAGTAACTCCATTAAAAGTGATATTAGCAACCTAAGAACAAGATAAATAATTACGTTACGACTTATGAATATATTGAAAATAAAAAATAGTCTCTCCATCGCAATTCTACGTAATATTTTTTGAATTTATAGAGTTAAAAAGAATCTTTTTATCATAATTTTTTCATATGTTTTTTAAATATTTTAAATTATTAATTATTATAATTTTCAGTGCTTTTTACATATTTTTCAAATATGAAAATTCTATTTAAAAAAATAAAAAAATTGTATTCTAAATTCCTAATTCATGTTCAAAATTAAAAAATTTGACTTCTAAATCGGAATAATGTGACATAAGCTAGGAAATAGTTTACTCTACATAAGTTAAATAAATTCATAAGACCACCAATGATGTGGTGGAATACATGACACTGCTCCTTTCTTAATTAATTAAAGGTCTCAAGTTAAATCCTTGATAGAAAGTATCTTTGACGACTGAGACCTTATGCAGTATTTATCTAAATTATTTAGACTCTACTAAATTATCATTTATCAAATTAAAAAAATCATTAAAAAGTTATTGAAAATTTAATATGGATACTTTTCCGCACCTAATATCAACAAAACCGATGAAAAAGGCAAAAAAAAAAAAAAAAAGAAGACCCCACGGAGAAAGATTCTTTTATGGACAAATTGAGGTGCAAATATTATATTTTGCTTTTGTTTGTGATTTCATCTTTATATGGAGGTTTGGTAAAATAAAGTAGCACCTAGGGAAGGTGTTCGGTACAAAAGGAAAATCAAAAATATTTTTTGAAAAATAAGTGATGAAGTCCCCTCCCCCCCCCCTCTCATTTGATGTGTGAGTATAAAATATCATTTGAAAAATATTTGTATTTAAATTAGGTAAATACTATGAGAATTGATGTATAGGAGCGGATTTAACATATACATTACTATATTGGGTTCACCTTATGCGGACCATAGTTTACGTGAAATAATTTATTAAAATTGTCACAAATAATAGATATATATGAATTTATAATTTTGAAAGTATACTGAGTTCAATGCTAATCTTGAAGATCGAACTCATAAAATTTAAATTTTGAATCTGTCTATAAGAATTGTGGTAAGGTATAGGGATGTGGAGGTGGTGAAGATGAGGACTAAATAAGGGAGGGGTGGGTTGAGGGTGGCCGATGTGTTGGAAGGTAGAAATTTAAAAGTATAATGAGTTCAATGCTAATCTTGAAGATCGAACTTATAAAATTTAAATTCTGAATCTGTCTATGAGAATTGGGGTAAGATATAGGGATGTGGGGGTGGTGAAGATGAGGACTAAATAAGGGAGGGGTGGGTTGAGGTTGGCCGATGTGTTGGAAGGTAGAGAGGAGATAATCATAAAAAGTCATTTATAGAATATTTATTTAGAGAAAATATTGTTTTTAAATTTTAAAAATAGGCAAAAATTGTAAAAATATTTTGGGACCAAACATAATGGTTACCTTTAATTTAAATAAAGTACAGACAATGCCATATTGGGACTTAAAAGTTTGTACATAATGGAATCCAAAACCCAAAAGATTAATGGTGGAGGTTTATTTGATTTTTTTAGCTAGCTTTCACATAACCTATCTTTCATGTTTTTGGTACATTGTAAAACACTAAATAATTTTAAAAAAAGAACTCCCTAATTAAGCTACATTGCTCAAAGTCTTACAATAATCTTCATTTGCTAGAAAATCTGCACATTATATTGATTTTCCTTCTTTATTTGCATTAAGTAAATATTCACGATACTCAATAATAATCGATTAGAGGATGATATTGTACGTCCTCTTTTTTGATAAGCTAGTGATTACAAGTAGACAGTCTGTTTTTGTTTTCAATCCTTCATATCCCATTTCTTTAAGAGGGTGACATTGTGTATCCTCTTCTTCGATAATCTTGATAACAAGTAGACAGTTTGTTTTCACTTTCGTTACTCCCAAATTAAACTATGCTAATTGATTGACATGTGCATGCAGGCAATGTAGGTAAAAGCCTGATAATGAGGGGCTACTTGGGATTAGTAGCATTCAACAACATAACAAGGCTAACATTTGGGAAGAAATTTATAAATTCACAAGGTGATGTTGATGAGCAAGGTAAAGAACTCAAAGAGATAGTCTCAAATGGGATGAAAATTGGAGGAAAACTCAACCTAGGAGACTTTGTCCCATGGCTAAGTTGTTTCTTCAAGGATGACAATGAAGCTCTAAAGGCTCAAGATAGTCATGTGGATAGGTTTACTAGGGTTATTATGGCAGAACACACTCTTGCAAGGAAGAAAACTGGTGAAACCAAACAACACTTTGTTGACGCTTTGCTCACTCTACGAAAAGAATATGAGCTGAGTGATGACACTATAATTGGCCTCCTTTGGGTAAGTACATTATATTATGGAACACATCTGTTATTATCCTTGCGTTTCAGTAAAATACCTATTTAACCAGTCTAGAAAAGAACACATAACATCTTTTCATGTTTAAAAGAATATGAGCTTAGTGACGACATTGTTATTGGCCTCCTTTGGATAATTTTATTATATAACAGAACACATATATTATTATCCTTGAGTTTCAATAACGTACATTTTTTAATCAGTCTAGAAAGAACACATAAAATTTTTCATTTTTAATTTAGTACTCTTTATCCCAATGGCACAGTTTGTATTTCGAAAGATAAATTTTTAGAATTAAGTTTTCTTAAGATAAAATCTACATATCTAAAAACTACGTAAAAACACAATAAATCAAAAATAATTGACAATTTAAATATTTAAATGACATATAAAATGATAATAAAGAAAAATATATTACAATTCCAACTAAAAAAAATTTCCTCAATTTTAGGTTAAGAGGACCAACAAAGTATGTATATATAAAGAAGATACTATAAAAGAATATTATCTAAGAGTTAGGTGTTACAGTAAGTGGAAAACAACACACTTTTTTTTTTTCCAATTTTCTTGATCATTAACTAACATGTCTTCCACCAGAAGAAAAGTTTTAACTAAATTATTATTTAATACAAATTTATTATTTAATATTTTATGAATCAATTATTGAAGAAAGAATATTTATTCATAAACTCAATAATTCTCCAGTGCCCTACTTTTGAATGTGATAATAATTCTCAATTTTCTATGCTACTAGAAAATAAACACTAGCACCCCTATTAATTATATAATAGTGCACAACCTACATTAACTAAAATTTTTAAAACTTATTCCTATATAAATTTAACTATAAATCCTATTTAAACAAAAATTAAATAAACTAAGAAAAATACTAACTCTTTAACTATAAATCCTATTTAAACAAAAATTAAATAAACTAAGAAAAATACTAACTCTTTAATAATTTTGATTTTCTATAACTTTAAATTGTTTTTATTAATTATTGCAGGATATGGTAACAGCAGGAATGGATACAGTGGCTATAACAGTTGAATGGGCTATGGCAGAATTAGTCAAGAACATAAGGGTTCAACAAAAGGCCCAAGAAGAATTGGACCGAGTTATTGGGTCAGATCGAGTCATAACTGAATCAGATATGTCTAAACTCTCCTACCTACAATGTGTAGTCAAGGAATCACTAAGGTTACACCCTCCAACTCCACTTATGCTCCCTCACATGGCTAGTGCCAATGTCAAAATTGGTGGTTACAACATTCCTAAAGGTTCAATTGTACATGTTAATGTTTGGGCACTTGGACGAGATCCTAACGTGTGGAAGGACCCTTTACAATTTAGACCTGAAAGATTCATTGAAGAGGATGTTGACATGAAGGGTCATGATTTTCGACTTTTGCCTTTTGGTGCTGGTAGACGTATTTGTCCTGGTACTAATCTTGCTATCAATATGGTTACGTCTATGTTAGCTCACTTGTTACACCATTTTAAATGGTCTCCGCCTCATGGAATTGAGCGCGAGGACATGGACATGTTGGAGAGCCCTGGAACTGTTACTTACATGCGAACGCCTCTTCAAGTTGTTCCTACTCCTAGATTGCCTCCACACTTATATGAACGCGTTCCTAACGTTATATAACTTCTTCTCATCGATCGTGATGTTACACTCATCCTCTTTTACTTTTTTTTAATGTTACCTTGTTTGGCATACTCTTGGATTCAACTAGTTTACTGTTATTTGAAATATGATGGAATTGTAATAATCTATAGTTATGGGGAATAAATGTTATCGTGTTCTAAAAGTACAAATGTGAAATGTAATTACAATGTTGGTCTTATTCTTAAAAGTCTTTCTTTTTCTACTGAGGTTGAATTATGACAAGGCAAGCCCGATATACTAAAACTCTCACTATGTACATGATCTGGGGAAGGGTTCGACCACAAGAGTATATTGTACATAATCTTATATTGTATTTCAGTCAGTAATTGTTTCCAAGGCTTGAACCCGTGATTTTCTGATCACATGACAGTACAGTTACTCCACCGCTCTCTTTCTAAGGTTGAATTATGGCAAGTTATGATAATTTGGTGATAAACAAATATGATAGTTTGGTTGGCTGCTACAAGCCAAAGGAATTGGTCCTTCTAGTTAGTTCTTATATAGTGTCTAAGAGTGTAGGATTAATTTTCACACTAAGATATTTTGTAGTTTAAATCCATCCCTTTTGTTGTCCAATTCGGTGATTAATTTATGTGATTAGCGAGACATTTTTTTTACTTAATTTTTTGTTCCCTTGATTTTTTTCTTAATTTTATCTCATTTGGATCAATTGCATTGAATATAAATTTAGTAAATTTCGTTCTTTTTTCTAAATTCGCTCTTCTCTGTTCTTGATTTGAAAATGAAGAAAAGTCTTTCAAATTTAAACTCAATTTTGATTCGTTATCGAATTCATTGACTGAAATTAAGAATTCATCAATCTTTGTCGATAATAATGTTTTATCAATCGTATACATATTTTTTCAAATTCTGGATAATCAATATTCAGAAAAAAGATAGTATGAATCCTACTAGTTTGATTTTTTCTTTCTAATTTTCTAGCAAAATCTTGTTTCTGATTGAAACTAGTAATAGCCTAAATATTATTACAGTGGAGAAACTTGGTAGACCCTGGCTGTTACTGATGAGTCCAAGTTGATAAGAAAGTAGAGTCATAACTGATTCTAGATTTATAAAATTAGTGTGTTACATACTTTCTACTTCCTTTATTCTTTAGGTTTAAGAGTTATTTAATTTCTTCATCTCAATTTATGTGATGTTTAACTTAACATGATATATAATAATTTTTTTTTTGAAAATTTTAATTTAAAATAAATCATAAATATTTATGTGACTATAAATCATTTCGTATATGTCTAAATCTGCCCCATATGCGGAGTCATCTTAGATGAAGGATGATGTGATGGATGCACATGAACCTTGCCAAAAAATTATGTGTACAAATGTTAGTTATTATGAATTAATGTATACTTAATTTTGATCTCCTTTTAACATATATTGCTTAAAAAGAAATGTGCATGTCAAATTCATCGTTGCGTCATTGTCCACATCTGCACCACTCTATTGCCATCCCTCTATATATTGAATGAGTTCAATTAGGCGACTTTTCTATGTTGAAACTTTTTTGTTTTCAACATAAATAGTTGGACTATAATGGTACATATCATTGAATGCGTCTTCAACATAAACAGTTGTGACTATAATGGTACATATTATTGAATGCTGAGACCTCAATTCTTAATTATGACTACAAAGGTGAGCTACCTAGTTAGCCATAGTTATTAATCTCCATTGATAAAGACATAACCAACTTATATCTTATTCATTGCTAGTCATCTGTAAATTAACGATTCAGTTCGCTAGTGATATTATTCACTTGGACCTAGGTTCCGCACGATTTTAAAACGTGTCATTACCTATTTACTTATATATCAACATCTCTCTTGTATTTTGCTAACATCCCCTCTATGGACTCAGCGTCCTTGTTGAGGTTTGCCTTACCTATAGGATTCGTCCAGACTTCAGCACTGAGGTTTGTTCCACCTTACCGGAATTTACCTAAACTCAGTTGAACTCTGGCCCATGTCGACAAGGCTGACACATGAGTGACTCTAAAACCACCTGTAACGACCCAACCCGCTAGTAATATTGCTCGCTTTGGACTTAGGCCCGCACGACTTTAAAACGCGTCACTAGTAGGTAAGTCTTGTTTACTTATATACCAGCATCTCTCCTGTATTTTATCAACGTGGAATTCTATCTGAAGATAGGTTGTTACGTTGGTGATATTACTTTATTTTAAATACAATTTATTTGATATATGATGACAGTCACCATCGATCAATAGGTGTGGTAAAATGATCGGTAAGGGTATATTATACATTAAAACCTTTTCATAACAGTCATTCTTTATAATACTCTCTTCGTCTCAATTTATGTGGCACCTTTCGATTTTCGAGATTTAAACCAATTTATTTTTTACCATACTTTTTTTATATTCTTAAAATATTTTAAATTATCAATTATTGTGACTTATAGTACTTTTTACGTAGTTTAGAAGTATATACAATTTATGTCAAAAAATTTAAAGATTTCATGCGCAAATTCTCGATCAAACTTAAACAGTTTGACTCTTAAAAAATGAAAATTACCACATAAATTGGGACAAAGAGGATAATATTTTACTACATTGATTAAGTTTGTTTTTTCTTGAGATTAATTTTATATGTTATGTTATATTATGTCATGTTATATTATATATTCTTTCAAAATAACGTTTTATAATTGATAATAAACGTTTAGTTTGAACGTCCATCACACGTTCTTTGGAGTATTGTTTGAAGAGTTTGACCAAAGTGAGACCACTTGATTTGTTTTTCAAGGTCCAGCCAATTGCCACATGTGAAGCTTCTTTCAAGAGATAATAATACGTTTTCTGTTATAATTTTTTTTTACTGACAGTCAAATAGTATGAATTTTGATTAATATTTTTAAGATGTAATCTTTTTATCATATTGATATTAAAAAAATTATGATGTTTGATAAGTAAATAAAAAAATATTCTTAAAAAATATATGATGTTTGATAAGTAAATAGAAAAGATGCACATAAAATCTAGACAAAAACTATAGAGGTCGAGAATAAGCTAGGGCCTAGAGGTAGATAATAAGCAAGGGCCGAGGTAAGAATGTGGAGGTGGTGGAAATGCGGTAGGGGCACTAACGGAATCAGAATCTTTACTTAGGATGGTCAAAATATAAAGAAGTAAAGCGACGAAGAAACAAAGAGATATTGATATTTTTATCTAACTACAGTGTATGATTTTTCAATAAAATTGTATTGATCGACACCTCTGGAATACATGTGGCTCCGTCACTGAATGGGGGTTATATTATAAGGGGTTGGGGTTTTGAAATAGCGACAATCAAGTTTGAATTTTCTAAACTGCATTAATTACTTTTAAAAAATCTAACACAATCGATAAAATTTCTAAAAAGTTCGAACAACATAACTCGCGACACAAGAAAAAAAGATGTGATCAATAATCAAAAGGCTTCATTTATAACTAGTAAATAAGTAATCCCATGACATTTTCTTGACTTTCAAGTCTTTGAATTCTTGATCCTTTCCTCCTTGAAAAAATCAAGCAACACACTGCTCTTGCATTTGGGACATTTTGGATTCTCTTCTGATATGATGGCATACATTAAGCATCTAGGACAACCCACAAGCATCATGGACATGGTAGTCTTCTTTGAGAACTCTTCTTCCTCCTCGTTGTTGGGGCTCGGTTCCCGAGACACACATGATCTTGCTGGTGATGATATTCTCTCCATTAGAGGTTGTGTTCTTTGAGAAATAAACCTAGGTTGTGATATGTTTAGTCTCAAGTCAAGATTTGGATGTTCACCTTGTATGTCATCTGTTTTTGGCTATACATTTATTAGTAAAAATGACACAATTACTCAAAATATACAAATTTTGTGAACAAGTTTTCCTTTTGACTTGTCACATTTCAATTTACGAGAACTAATTTGATTGATTTTTGAAACTAATTGAATTACAATCCTTTTCATAATGAAGATTTTGACGTTGTTAGGGTAGGCTGGAACAGAGATGAGATAGAAGAAGAATGACTATTATTAATGTTGCAGCATCCATATATAAGACCTAGAAAAAACAAAAACAATAAAACACAGATGCACTCCTAAATAGTAGGAAAACATGGCTAACAACTATTTAGTCGTATTTAAAAAACAGAGACAGTAAAAAAAAAAAATTAAATTACTGCAGTTCCAAAAGCAAATTCTTAACGTATAATGATTTGAAAATGTTTATCTCAAAATATTAATCAAAATTAAACATTTCGATAAAGATATATACATACACAGACACCTACTAGGGGCGGATGCAGATCATAATTTACTAGGGCATTTGAATTCAATATTTTTCCTTCTAGATATCATTGAAAAATATGTGAAAATTTCAGCAATTGTTAAATTTCGAACTCATAATTTCTAAAAACTATTGTCAACACATTAAACTTTGATCACATATTTTAAAATTGAAACTTAAAAGTTGAAAAATTGAATTTTTGAAATTGTGATTTTTAAATTGAAGTTGTGTATGGACATACATTTTACTTGAATTTTTTTTTAAAAAAAAAATTGTGATTGAAAGTCCTAAAATTGGTATGAACAAGTTTGTGAGAACTTGAAAAAAAAAAGTTTGAATATCAAAATTTCAAAATATAATTAAAATTTTTTGTCCAAACAAATATTTAGTGTTTTACAATAGATCGATAAAACAGTAGCTTAATTCTTGAATGTGCCTTCATATCTATCTCCTCCAAAGATATAAATAGTAATACATAAAACATTAACTTCAATCTAAAAAGAGAATGATAGAATTACCTTGATTGAAGACAAAAATGTTTCTAAAGAGAGAATATATGACAAAGTACACTAAAAAGTGAGAAGAAATGGTCTATATATTGCAAGTTTTTTGTGTGTGTAAGAGAGACAACGTACAAGTCAGAATTAGTTGTGGTACAGCTAGAGAGGGGAATGAGGTGAAAAAGAATTGTGATGCTCCTCCGTCCTATTTTACGAGGCATCATTTGATTTGATATAATATTTTAGAAAAATGATGATTTTGGAAATTTAATTGGGATCTAAAATTATTCATAAATATTTATCTGGTGAAAAATTATTTCATTAAGAGTAAAATGAAAATTTTAAAATTAAATCATTTCTAGACCCTCTTTTTAAAACGGACTAAAAAAGAGTGCTACGTAAAATGAGATGAGGGAGTAATGCTTATATAGTTTGGAGAGTTACTTTTCAATGAATTTAGTGCAATTGCTAATTACATAATGTATAGTCTTTATCAAGATCTTTATTTGTCAAAATGTTTTCTTGGAAAATAAGTTGATTTCTAATTCATTTTCTTAAGTATGATTGGTGAGTGAAAAATATTTTCTATTGATTGATTAGTGAATGAAAAATATTTTTAGAAAATATCTTTTATTTTTAATTAGAGAGTAAAAAATATTTTTTAGAAAAATGATTTCTGACATAATAATATTTGATAATTCAAAATACTTTTTAAAAATAAATATTTAAATTGGGGTGGGTTGGGGAGAGGAGGGGTGGGATGGAGTAAATATTTGAATTATATATATATATTTGTATCTGAGGGAGGCTGGTGGTAGGGGCAAGGGGTGGGGGTAGGGGTGGTGATCGGGGTGGAGTAAAAAATTAAAACATTCAAAATTTCAAATATTTTAAAACTTTTTTTGTGTGGGGGTAGAGGGTTGGCGTGGGGGTGGAATAAAAATTAAAATTTTCAAAATTTAAAATTTAAAAAAAATAAATTTGTAACATTTTTTTTGTATGGGGGGAGGGAGTGGCAGCGGGTGAGATAAAAAATGAAAAGTTAAATTTTGATTTTTTTGGGGTGGGGGGATCATGCTAGGGATGTGATTAAAAAAAATTAATTTGAAATTGAATGAGAGTTTTGTAGTAACACCCCGCGAAATTTCTAAAACGCCTCTAAACTTGGTCGTGCGCACAATGTATCTTTCCAAGCTCCGATGTAACAAACATAGCATTCTATCATAATATTCAGACTGGCAGACATAACTTCCAAATTTTTCCAAGCTCCGATGGAAAATTCGAGACCAGATTTGCAATCAATGCTAAAAATTGAGTCGTAAAATGGTCTCGACTCGGCTTTATCATGCAAAAATGCGAATTATAATTTCTAAAAGAGAGCTTAAAATAGTGAGGTTTCCATGCCCCTTTCGCGACGCGGAGTGGACGCGAAACCACTCCTTGCCTTTTTTCAAAAATTCGACGGAAATAAAAAATTCGCGAAAAAGTGTATTTTTACACTAGTGTGCGTCGCGCACTAGTGCATGGGAGGAACAGTTTTTCTATTTTGATTTGGGAAGGGCAGTTTCGTCCTTCCCGACATATTTTATATCCCTCACACAGTTTTTGAAGTATAATTTGTACAAAAAGGGTTTTTAAACTCAAAACTATTCTAAGTCTATCAATTTTATGTTAAGTTAGAGAGAAGAAGAGGAGAATCAAGCAAGAGTTTCAAGAATCTTCCAAGTTCTTCGAAAGATTTCCATTCTTAGGTATGTAAATGCTTCCCAAAAGCATGGAATTGTTCTTCCATGTGTCCCAATGTAAAGTTAGGATGCAAGATTGATAATTATTTTCTTGAATAGTGATTTCTTGGAAGTTTTCTTGCATAATACCTTTAATTCTTGAATATTGTCTCTAATTCTTGAATATGTTCTTTAAATTATATTTTTGTATGTTAAATTAATGATCATCATGTTTAAAGTTTACGGTATACTTATTTCATTATGTGATTGTGATGTACCCTTTAGAATTCCTCTCCATAAAGACTTGAATAATGAATTTAGGGGGACATCTAGAGCCTTGAATGCTTAAAAATGATGATTGATTGAGTATGACTCCTGAGTTAAGTATGTTGATGACTATGATAGCTGAAAATTATTGTTGATAGAGTCGAATGGGTATAACGCCCTTAGATTGGGCAAAAAATCTTGCTCGTAGAGGTTAGATTGTGATAGCTGAAAATTATTGTTGAAAGAGTCGAATGGGTATAATTCCCTTAGATTAGGCGAAAAATCTTGCCTGTAGAGGTTGTGTGGTGAGAGTTCTTGATGGATTGACAGGCTTATGAGCATATTGAGTCCTGAGAGGAGTATTAGCACCGAAATGGGTAAGAGTGTGTCCCACTCGGATCCATTAACTACATGGCCAGCGCAGGAGAGGATTGGATCGTGAAAGTAGATGTTTCCTTTGTCCCAAAAGAGGACTTGACAGACTTTTGGATCCACTGCGTTTCCTTTTTCTTAGTCCGATTTACATACAGTATATTCCACGTACTAACGCCCCTCTGGCGCTACATCATTTTATGATTCAGACGGGGACGCCCCGCTAGGACTGTTGAGGTCCCTCAGGCGCCCCCTACTCAGCCCCAGCCAACTACCACTACTGAGGCGGAATTCAGGGGAGCCATCACCATGCTGACTCAGTTGGTGGCCTTCTAGGGAAGTAACCATGGTTCTCAAGCTCCGAGTTCTAGTTCACAGGAGCCCTCTACTGCAACTCGACTCAGGTACTTCTTAAGGATGAACCCGCGCGTATATACGGGGTCGAAGGTGGAGGAGGACCCATAAAACTTTATCGATGAGATGTACAATGTCCTAAATGCCATGCATACAACCGACATTGAGGGAGTTGAGCTTGCATCCTACCAACTGAAGGACTTGGCCAATGTATAGTACACTCAGTGGGAGGGAAATAGAGGAGAGGATGCGGAGGCTCAACATGGGATGAGTTTGAAGCTGCCTTTCTTGATCACTTCTTTCCACTAGAGTTGAGGGAAGCAAGGACAGATGAGTTCGTGAATCTGAAGTAGGGAGGGATGACTGTAAAGGAGTACAACCTTAAGTTCACCAAATTGTCAATGTATGCTTCTGAGATGGTGAAAGATATAAGGCAAAATATGAGGAAATTTGTGTCTGGCCTAGCTAGATATGTGCAGAAAGAGTGTAAGGATGCCTTGCTGATTCTGGGTATGGACATCTCTAGACTTGTTATGTATGCCCAGCAGACGAAAGAAGATAAGATGAGGGATAGAGAGGAACACTTGAGCAGAAAAACTAAGTCAGCGGGACATGAATCTAACCCGCAGAGATAGAATAAAGATGACAAATATTATTTTTAGAAGAGATCATCACATACCGCACCATCTACGGCTAGTGCGCCCACGCAACCAACCCGATATGATCAGAAATCTCAGGGTCATCTGAATTTCAGGACCCTAACGCCCAATCTCAGGCCAATGTGACTCTGGGTATACGGGGAAAGCCACATTGTAGCAAGTGTGGTAAGCTTCATCTGGGAGAGTGCCGCGTGGGCAAGGATGTATGTTATGCCTGTGGTCAAGCTGGTCATTTCAGCTATGAGTGCCCAAAGAAGAGGCGAGGTTAGGGGAGCGATAGAGCTCAGTCTTCGACAGTACCTCCAGTAGATAATCAGCAGAGGGGTGTTACTACTACAGGTACAGAAGGCAGGACAAACCACCTTTATGCTATAGGTAACCGTTAGGAGCAGGAGGTTGCAGCAGATGTTGTCACGGGTATGCTTCATGTCTTTGCTTATGATTGTTATGCATTGATTGATCCGGGTGCCACCTTATGTTTTGTAACTCCTTATGTGGCTAGAAAGTTTGGTATTCTTCTTGAGTGTTTGCTTGAGCCCTTTTCTGTCTCTATTCCTACTGGAGAGTTCATCTTAGCTGAGAGAGTCTATAGGGATTTTGTGGTGTCTATCTCTTATAAAGACACAATAGCTAATTTGGTAGAGTTAGAGTTGATCGATTTCGATGTGATAATGTGCATGAATTGGCTTCATGGTTGTTATGCTTCTGTCGATTGTAGAACCCGGATGGTTAGATTCTAATTTCCTAATAAGCCTGTCTTAGAGTGGAAAGGGAGTTTTGTTGCCCCTAAGGGTAAATTTATATCCTATCTTAGAGCTAGAAAGTTGATATCTAAGGGCTTATCTATCACCTCGTGCTAGTGAAATCTGATGATGTTGAGTCTTTCACTCTTGAGTCAGTCCCCATAGTGAATGAATTTCTCGAGGTCTTTTCTGATGATCTTCCCGGAGTCCCTCCTGATAGGGAGATTGACTTTGAAATTGATGTTCTACCCGAAATCAAACCCATCTCAATTCCACCCTATAGAATGGCTCCCGTAGAGTTGAAAGAATTGAAAGAGCAACTGCAAAACTTGTTAGAGAAAGGTTTCATACGGCCTGGTGTCTCACCTTGGGGTGCTCTTGTCCTATTCGTGCATAAGAAAGATGGATCGTTGAGGATGTGTATAGACTACTGATAGTTGAACAAGGTGACCATAAAGAATAAGTACCCTCTTCCGAAAATAGATAACCTCTTTGATCAGCTTTAGGATGTTACTTGTTTTTTCAAGATAGATCTCAGATCGAGTTACCATCAGTTGAAGGTAAGGGAAAGTGACATTCCTAAGACAACCTTTAGGACACAGTATGTCCATTTTGAGTTCTTGGTCATGTCCTTCGGATTGACAAATGTACCCGCAGCTTTCATAGACTTGATGAATAGGGTATTCAGACCCTATCTTGACATGTTTGTTATTGTTTTATTGATGACATTCTGGTATATTCGCGGAAGATGGAGGAGCATGTAAATCACCTTACAGTGGTTTTGCAAACACTTAAAGATCATGATTTGAATGCAAAATTCTCCAAGTGTGAGTTTTGGCTCAAGTCAGTGGCTTTCTTAGGCCATATTATTTTGGGAGATGGCATTCGGGTGGATACCCAGAAGATTAAGGCGGTTAAGAACTGGCTAAGACTAACTTCTCCAACAGAAATAAGAAGTTTCTTAGGTTTATCCGGGTACTACCGCAGATTTGTGGAGGGCTTCTCTTCTCTGTCAACCCCCTTGACAAAGCTGACTCAGAAAAAGGCCAAGTTTCAATAGTCTGAGACATATGAGAAGAGCTTTTAGGAGTTAAAGACTAGATTGACTATGGCCCCAGTGTTGACATTGCTAGATGGGACGGGTGACTTTGTGATATATTGTGATGTATCCAGAGTTGGATTAGGGTGTGTGCTTATGAAGAGAGGGAAGGAGATAGTGTATGCTTCTAGACAACTTAAAATTTATGAGAAGAATTATCCGACTCATGATCTTGAGTTGGCAGCAGTTGTGTTCGCACTTAAAATCTAGCATCATTATCTGTATGGAGTGCATATGGACGTGTTCACTGACCACAAGAGCTTGCAGTATGTGTTCAATCAGAAGAGCTCAGCCTGCGGCAGAGGAGGTGGCTAGAGTTTCTCAAGGATTACGATATGAGCATCCTCTATCACCCAGGTAAGGCTAACGTTGTTGCTGATGCTCTTAGTAGGATGTCCATGGGTAGTACTGCCCATGTGGAGGAGGGGAAGAGAGAATTCGCAGAGATAGAATAAAGATGACAAATATTTTAGTAGGATGTCCATGGGTAGTACTGCCCATGTGGAGGAGGGGAAGAGAGAATTAGCCAAGAAAGTGCATAGATTGACTCGATTGGGAGTGCAACTTGATGAGAACAATGAAGGCGGGGTCAATGTTCATAATGTTTCTACTTCATCCTTAGTATCTGAGGTGAAGGAGAAGCAAGACCAAGACCCTGTCTTACTCCAATTGAAAAAAGCAGTTCACAAACAAAAGGTGATGGTTTTCTCCAAAGGGGAGATGGGATATTGAGGTATCAAGGGAGATTATGTATACCTGATGTTGATGGTGTTCGAGACAGAATCATGACCGAGGCTCATAGTACGAGGTATTCCATTCATCCTGGCTCCACTAAGATATACCACGACTTTAGGAAAGTCTATTGGTGGAATGGGATGAAGAGAGACATTGCAAAATTCGTTTCCAAATGCCCCAATTGCCAACAGGCTAAGATTGAACATCAGAAACCTTGCGGGTTAGCTCAGAATTTTGAAATTCCAAAATGGAAATGGAAAGTGATCAACATGGACTTCATCACAGGCTTACCCTGATCCCGAAAGTAGCATGATTTAATTTGGGTGATTGTAGACACGATGACTAAATCAGTCCACTTCTTGATGGTGAGGACAACCTATATGACTGAAGAGTATGCTCGACTTTAAATTCGGGAGATTGGGAGGTTGCATGGGGTTCTTTTGTCTATCATCTCAGATAAAGGAGCTCAATTACCTCTCAATTTTGGAGATCCTTCCTAAAGAGATTGGGTACAAAGGTGAACTTGAGTACCGCTTTCCACCCTCAAACAGACGGGCAGGCAGAGCGCACTATCCAGACTTTGGAGGATATATTGAGGGCACGTGTGATTGATTTCAAAGGAAACTGAGATGATTATTTACCATTGATTGAGTTCGCATATAATAACAACTATCATGCCAGCATTCAGATGGCCCCGTATGAGGCATTGTACGAGAAGAGGTGTAGATCCCCGAATGGCTGGTTCGAGGTGGGTGAAGCCGAGTTGATTGGGCCTAACCTCGTACACTAGTATATGGAGAAGGTGAAAGTCATACGTAAAAAGTTGACGACAACTCAAAATCGCCAAAAGTCATATACAGATGTGAGGAGAAGGGACTTGGAGTTCGAGGTAGATGATTTTTGGGGGATCCAGCCTTAGCGATTCCAATGGAGAGTACGGGTATGAAAGATAGCTTGGCGTATGAAGAAGTTCCAGTCCAAATTCTTGACCAACAGGTTCGCAAGCTGAGGAATAAGGAGATAGCCTCCGTTAAAGTCCTATGGAGGAATCAATTTGTTGAGGATGCTACGTGGGAGGCTGAGGAAGCGATGAAACTCAAATACCCACATCTATTCGTGCCAAGTGATGTGTTAGAACTCACATTTTGATATATTGGATTATGTGGGAAGCCGAGGAAGCGTCGAAGCTCAAATACCCGCATCTATTCATGCCAACTAATGATGATGTCGAAGGTAAACATTCTTATTCTTACCAATTCCTAATATTTTTTCCCATTAAGTGATGCCTTGTGTTATTCCATTCTCGAGCCTAAGACAAAGATAGATAGATGAGGGATAATGAGAGTTCGAGTGTTCTCGAGTGAGGAATGAGATGGATTCTGAGTTTATTCGAGTCTTCTTTCGACCTTTAGTCATCATTCGAGGACAAATGATTCCAAGGGGGAGATGATGTAATACCCCGTGAAATTTCTAAAACGCCCCTAAACTTTGATGGTGCACACAACGTATCTTCCCAAGCTCCGATGGAAAATCCGAGACCAAATTCACAATCAGTGTAAAAAAACTAAATTGGAAAATAGTCTCGACTCGATTTTATCGCGCAAAAATGCGAATTATAATTTTTAAAGAGGGCTTAAAATAGTGAGGTTTTTGCGCTCCTTCCATAACATGGAGTGGATGCGGAGCCACACCTTGCCTTTTTTAAAAATTTGACGAAAATTAAAAATTCACAAAAAATGTATTTTTACACTAGTACATATCACGCACTAGTGCATGGGAGGAGTAGTTTTTCTATTTTGATTCAGGAAGGGCAATTTCATCCTTCTCGACATATTTTTATATCTCCCACATGATTTTTGAAGTATAATTCGTACAAAAAGGGTTTTTAAACTCAAAACTATTCTAGGTCTATTAATTTTACGTTAAGTTAGAGAGAAGAAGAGGAGAATCAAGCAAGGGTTTCAAGAATCTTCCAAGTTCTTCAAAAGATTTCGATTTTCAGGTATGTAAAGGCTACCCAAAAGCTTGGAATTGTTCTTCCATGTGTCCCAATGAAAAGTTAGGATGCAAGATTGATAATTAGAGTCTTGAATAGTGATTTCTTGGAAGTTTTCTTGAATAATACCTTTAATTTTTGAATATTGTCTCTAATTCTTGAATATGTTCTTTAAATTATATTTGTGTATCTTAAATTGATAATCATCATGTTTAAAGTTTACAGTATATTTATTTCATTATGTGATTGTGATGTACCCTTTAGAATTCCTCTCTATAAAGACTTGAATAATGAATTTAGGGGGGACGTCTAGAGCCTTGAATGCTTAAAAATGATGATTGTTTGAGTATGAGTCCTGAGTTGAGTGTGTTGATGACTGTGATAGCTGAAAATTATTGTTGATAGAGTTGAATGGGTATAATTCCGTTAGATTGGGCGAAAAATCTTGCCCTTAGAGGTTGGGTAGTGAGAGTTCTTGATGGATTGACAGATTTATGAGCATATTGAGTTTTGGGAGGAGTATTAGCACCGAAATGGGTAAGAGTGTGTCCCACTCTGACCCATTAACTATGTGGCCAGCGTAGGAGAGGATGGACCGTGAAAGCGAATATTTTCTTTGTCCCAAAAGAGGACTTAACAGACTTTTGGATCCACTGACAAACTCGTCCTTTACCCCGACAAGGTACTAGATGGATGTGACAACAACATCTCTTCGTTGTATCACTATCGGCTCATAGGTAGTGGTTGTCGGTTATAGAAACTCCCAGATAGGTTTCTTGATGATAGAATTCCGATGTGATGTGATTGTTTGATGTTTGATGGATAGTGAGGTGATAGAGTCTTGTCTCTTATATCTGAAGATATTTATTTTCTGATTGGATAGTCTTTTATTTATCAGTTGGTAGTCGTAGCTTGTCATAGTACTGTCTTAGATCATAGCATAAATGCTTCATAGACATAGACGTAGATGTTGATGTCGAGGGTTCTTGTCCCTCATACTTCTCTTCTTTATTATTGAGACTTTTCATTATTTATTCTGCTTTCTTATGATAGAATGATGTTACTAGTGTGGGCCCACTGATAAGATAGCTTTTGCATTCAATATATCCTTTCCTTCCGCTGATGAATTGACTGAACGATGGCAAAGAGACTGAGTGGTCCACTTTGGGGCTAACAATGGTCTCCGAGTGTCAGTCACGTCTAGGGTACCCTCCCGGAGCGTGACATTTGTAAAATGTTTTTCTTAATTTTTTGGAAGGAAGTCATTCTCCTTAAATTTGAAAAAAACGAGTTAATTTAAAAAATATTTTTAAAAATATTTAAGCCAATCAAACATGAGAAAATTAAAAAATATTTTTCAAAAAATATTTTCCTACATACAACACACAAACCTTAGTGTAATTTTTCCAATATTGAAAACATGGTTTAGGCCCAAAAATTAGGACGTCACGTCACACACTCCCTCTGTTCAAAAATAATAGTTCACTGTTGAATTGACAAAAAAAATTAAAAATAGTAAATGATACACATCAACATTTGAATATAACAAATATAATGTCTTAAAAAATATTTAGAAAAATGACTATAATTAATGATAAGAATAAATTAAAAAACTAATTATAAAATTATCTATTAATTTTATAAATTAAATAAATATTATTAAATAATTATTTTTAATATAGTGAATAAATAAAGATGATTAGAACAAATATATATCTCGCTACAAGAAATAAGATATATCAATTGTTAATGTTTTAAGTTGCCAAAAAATAAAAAGTTGGGAAGTTTTGGGATCAGACAACCAACTACTAATGTACAATGAGTAGTCAAGAAAATTCAAGTGCATTTAAGCAATTCTGAAATGCATATCTGTCTGAAATTTCAACATGGCAAACTACATTAAATTTATTGTTAGTTTTTTAACATACGATTATGTGAAAGCATGTCCAATTTATAAAATTAATAGATAATTTTATTTTTGAATCTAATTTATTTTTATTATTAATTATAATTATTTTTTTATTATATTTTTAAAGATATTATATATATTGTTGAAATGATGATTTAATAAAATTACTTTTATTATTTATTTTTTCTTATTATTTGTGCCAAGTCAATAATAAACAACAGAAAGCGTGCCTCATCTCATTGAGGATCTTGGTTGTTGGTACTTTAAATAGGATCTATAATTTATAACCTCTTGCTCGAGTAGATCTTGGTACAACGTTAAATTTTGTGTTAGGTTCATGTATAATGGGTGAATGGATAATGGTATATTGTATAAAAATTGATATATTGAAAATTGTGAAAGTTGCAATTATGAACGAATTCATTTCATTCATAAACATTCATGCAACCTTTCGTATTTCAATGCAACCTTTCGTCTACTATATATGAATCATTATACCATCCTATTAGCTATAAATATTTGAATCTTTCTCAGATATTGACTTAAGAACTTGAGAACTTTAGAGAAAAACTAAGAAACTTTTGGTAGAAAAGTTTAAGACAAGTTTCAAGAAGAAAAGGTGTTGTTTCAAAAAATTCAAGTGTGATTGCAAGCCATTGAGTGGTTTGCTGGACAACAAATTTAAGGTACCGCTATTTGTTTGTCTTGAGTCGTTTTATCTTGGAAGGATATATTCCATAAAAACTGAAATCGTGTTCAGATAGCCAACAAATCGAGTTATTAATTAAATTGGGACGAAGGGAATATTGTCAACCATCATCATCACCATTAGCTTGTATTCACGGTAGCTGCCACCTGCACCACAAGCTCTAAGTAAAATCAACATTCACCACCGTTAGTCATTATCACCACCACCAACTGACATATAAGCTTTTTAGAAAAATATATATTTAGTATTTTTATTTAAATTTCACATTTATAAATAATATTCAAATAAAATTAAAATATATTTTAGTTTTAATGAGAAATCTGAAGTTTGGAATAGAAAAATCTTCTAAGAGGGGCCTCTTCCTCTTTTAATGAGCTTTGACCCACTGAATTTGAATCATTGGTCCTGCGCATTCATTCCAATTTTTAATGTTGCTACCACATCTCAGTACAATTTTAGGTGTGTTCCAAAGGTCAATTGTTGAAATCATAATAATACTCATAAATAAAAGATAAGGAGAGTGCAAAAGTGTGTAAATTTAGAGTTTGTGGCTAAAATCATTCTCAAATATATCCTGAACTTAATTGGGGTGATTTAGGGAGTTTTGGTGACAATCATGTCAATTGTATTAAAAGATGTGATACAGTGGATGAGATTGTTTCTTCCTTAATCAGAGGTTTTAGATTCAAGTTCTAGGTGTAAGAAAATCTTTAATAGGAAATGTTTCTCCCTAATGTGACTCCACACGACACGAATTTGGAATTGTCGCACTCCAATGTGGATAAGGCTGCATATTCATCAGGTCAATTTGATTTTGAAGTTTATAGATTCGACTTATCAGTTGTCGATTTGTAGATGTGCTAAGCCATTGTAGAACTATTAAATATTGATTTATTGATTATTGATCGTTATCGATTCGGTTATCGTTTTAAACGTTAAGATTTGACAAAAAGATTTCTTTATTGAAAATTACATAAAAAGATTTCGTTTTAATTGTTTGCTCATATTTCGATTGTTAATACGATATATAACAACCGTTATTTAAAAAAAATATTTTAAAACTAATCTTCTAGAAAATGTAAAAGTAGTTTAAGAACCTCATTTAAAAGTAGTTTGACAACCTCATATATCTTAAATTTATAATTTCATTACTAAAAAAATAAGAAAATACAACTTTCAATAATTTTATAAATAAATTTATATAAATCACCAATAATATAGAAAAAAAATATTATAATTGTCATTTGAAAATGGTAATAACATCAAAAATGATAATAGTCAAGATAATCTTTAAAATAAAATCATCATCCATCACCACATTTAGTAATTGTTCTCATCCTAAACTAATACTTGCACTAGTTATTGTGTATATATTTCAAACAAGAAAAAGATCATAAAAGAATAAGAGTAATGACACAAAATGAATAAAGTTGCCTATAAAAAATATAGTGTTATGAAATCTCGATCGTATCAATTTGAAGAGCAATTATCTAAAAAATATGAGAGTTTCTTTACTTTCTTATTTATTTTTAAAATTATTGTACAACCTAAAAAATGTTTACCATAAAGTATAAATATCGTTACACTCATAATAAAAAAAATATTATTTATACTAAAATTATTTTTAAAATAATAAAAATTAACATCGAGGGGGTACGTTTTTACGTTTTAGACTTACATTTTTACACTCGCAGCTTATGCACCAAATTGTAAGGATAACCCTATAGATCTGTGTCTTCAATTTACGTTTCAAACTTTTTTTATACTCTACGTCCTTGGACTCGCGCCAAAAACGTCTTTTATAACACTGATTAAAAGTTGATAATAATAAGCAAATAAAAATAAACGAAGATAATAATTTGATACAATCTCTATACTATATTTAAAGCGTGAACTCCCTTAGAAATGTTGTTTGAACTTTTTGTCCTTCACTAAAATACTTTGTTTTAGGCAAAATTGTATTTTTACGATTTTTCTTAATTTATTTAGTTTCAAGATTCACTTTTGAATTAGAATTTACTCTTGATTTAAGACTATTTTATATAAATAAATATCTAGGCTATGAAGGAAAAAGGAAAAATATTATATTTTTCTAATATTTAAGACTCTGAAATTAAATAAAAGTTTTATCGACAAATATTTTGTTAATAAAATTATGTAATATAGCAATTTTAAAAAGAAAAAGAGTAAAAATTATGTTGAAAATATTAAACTACTCCGTTTAATTTAAGAGTCTTTTTTTAAAATTAAATTTTAATCAATTAACTATTTAACTCCTAACTATTCAACTTTGAATTATTACTTTAAATATTCATTTTACATATCTATATTATAAGTAATTGAATTGATTTTCTCATCTTTGTTCCTTCATAATAGATTAAAATATTGTATCAAATTAATAATATTTATTTAATTTTATTTATATGAATATTATATTTAATTTAATAACAAATATTATTTATATATAATTTTTAGATTGACACACTACATATATAAATTAGTTAATTGTAAAAGTCATGATAGATAATTTGACATGAAAGTCTATTTATTTCACATTAATTTCTCACTACAGGTCTTATGTCCTAGGGGTATGACTAATCACAAACCACAGTTAATTCGATGTTTTGTGATATTTTATCCCCTGCGAGGAAGGACATGTCGAGGAGGTCGAGGTAGAGGTAAATTTGATTTCAATTGATATTTATGTTGTTCAATTTTATATGCGCATAAATAGATACTTAAATTTATTTAAACTTAAGCAAATAAACACATATGTCCTACGCGACGTTCTGCATGATAATTCATATCCTCAGTGATATCTTATGTATATTATGGAACATAGAATATATGTGTCTACTTGCTCAATTTTATACCTATATATAACAATTGAAACTAAGTTGAAGAATACATTTATTTTTTTATTTATAAGAAGGGGAATGGGTTAAAAAAAAAAGAAGTAATTATAAATTGTTTGACATAGGCCAATTTTACTTTTTCGCTCAAAACTATTTTATTCATTGGTCAATTAGCTTTTTAAAAAAAATACTTTTCTTACTAATGTTTGCTCTAAAATTCAAAGAAAGGAAAAATAACCAATAAATTATTGCTAAAGTCAATTTTTTATTATTCTTATATAATTTGACAAATATTGGCTACTCCCTCCGTTTCCTTTTATATGTCATTTTTACTATAAATATATAGTTTTTAATATATGTGATTTCATAATATCAATGCATAAATTACACTCTTCTTCCTATTTTGCTTTTGATAGTTAATGATTTTGAAAATATATACTCTTTGATCAACTAAAAGAACTAAAAAGACAATTACTACTCCCCCGTCCCATATTATAAGGACATTTTCCATTTTACATGATTATTAAGAAATCATTAATACATTAGTGGATTTTATCATTTTACCCTTCATTTATCTCAATATACATTAAATTAAGTTAGAAAAAATCATTAATACACTAATTAATGCTGGGGTAAAATGGACAAAAAATAATTAATTTTATCCTAATATAGTAAGTGCTCTTATAATACGAGACAAATATTTATAGAAAGATGTCCTTATAATATGGATGGAGGAAGTATTATATAAGGACAAAATGGTAAACTCATATTTTTCTTTAATGCAAGTGTCATCCCAAAAGGTGACATGTAAAAGGGAACAGAGGGAGTAATAAATCTCAACATCCTTAATTCACTAGGACAATAATGTACCAATGTAGAAGGCCGTTTTGCAAGTGTAGGAACAGGCACCCAAAGGTGTGGCCTAATGGTTAATAAATTTGTTTAGAACTATAAGGTTTCAGGTTTAAATTTCAACAGAGACAAAAAGCACTAGGTGATTTTTTCACTTTTACTATCCTTGATGGACAAAGTTATCTGATACTTATTGTTGGTAGAAGATGATAAGTATCCCATAAATTAATCGAGATGTGTGAGAACTGATCCTAATTCCCTAATATTCCGAAGTAGTAGTTCATATACATACTGAGAATGTGCCATAATTCAGTCATGCAATGCCTAATGAACATAAGCAAAACATTAACATAACATCTAGAAGCCTCAAAGAAGTTGAGATTAAGGTCCATTAGGCTATAAAAATTATTTACTTTTTTTCGAAATAATCTTTCCCTTTATTTGAAAATCATTGGGCTCACTTAATTTTCTTGTTTTACACTTTAAATAGGTAAAATGTCTGTGCTCCACGCTGATGTAAACCATCTCAATTAGCTCACATTTTATTAAATTTATTAGGCACTTGATAAACTTTCTCATAATACAAAAATTCATCTCTATTAATTTTTTGTTATTGAGACATTTATAATTTGCAAAAATTTGCCAAATTTTATCTCCATTCTTAGTGTCCTTGTTTTATCCCTTCTGAGAAGATATATACGTTGACTAACTTATATTCTTAATTCTAACTCAACGTTACAATTAAAAATAGAACTAACAAGGAACTTGTAGAATAACTAAGGATAGAAAAGGATAGATTCAAGAAGGGGAGATGAGAAGTTTAGACTCAAGAAAGGAGATGAGAGGATTTAGACATTTTTCGCAACAATTTTGCTTTTAAATCTATTTTCCATGAAATGTGTTATTTATTAACCTGGATCCCACACATAACCGCTTAATATGGTATTGGGCTGCTTTGCTATAATCGATCTCGGCTCATTCATAACAAGACATCTCTAATTTACAAAAGTTTTGTAAAATATGTCTACAATTTACATTATCAGTGACTTTGATTTAATTGCTCCGAGAAGAGATATATATTGAATAACTTATTCTTTACTTTTGGTTGCAACATTATCAAGTAAAAAAATATGCAGATCCAATTATACATTCATTTTGGGAAAATTTTGTTAACATACATAAAAAAAAAATTTAGAAGAAAAATAGTTCATTTTCTTTTTAGGGGAAAAGTAGCCCAAATCAGCTCAACTATTGAACTCAAAATCGACCCAAGGCAATAGGTCTTCTTTTACTTCCTTGCCTTGTCTTTTTCATTTTTTCTTCCTTTGCAGCATTGATTTGTATAAATAACTATATAATGTATATATAATATATTGATATTGTATAAATATTTACACAGTGTATATTTACTGTATCGATATTGTATAAATGTGTATAAACTATAAACTTATACCAATATTGTAAATAGTTATGTAAAATATCAACAATATTGCATAAATTGTGTATTAGTATGTATCAATATTATATAAATAATATGTAAATAAGTATAGATATTGTGTGAATTATATATAAATATGTATCTGTACTATATAAATAGATATGTAATATATCAACATTATAGATGATGCATAATTATGTATCGATATCGTATAATTAATTATGTAATGTATCAATGTCGATATTTATTTGACTCTCATGCATTTCACCTTAATAAATAAAAGAATAAATCAAAAATAATAAAATAATATAAATAGTTATTTTTTTCACAAAAGAAGTGAATCAATTAAAAAAGAAAAAAAA
Organism: Solanum virginianum; assembly: GCA_000787875.1. Lineage (NCBI taxonomy): Eukaryota > Viridiplantae > Streptophyta > Magnoliopsida > Solanales > Solanaceae > Solanum > Solanum virginianum. Next base: position 35,411 of record DF363191.1, read on the forward strand.
CTTTTTTAAAAAAGGAGCAATAAACAAAATGTAAACATTGAAAATGGCCATTTATAGTTTTAAAAAAAGAGCCAATTTATTTATAAATAAAATTGTATGTGGGCCACTGGGTGTAATTATATCTATTAAAATTAGATATCACAACTATTACATACGAAATCATATCGTGAATATTATTGGTGATTCTATTATGAAGAAATTGTCATCTAAAATTATAGAAAATGAAAATGATGAACTTTTTTACTAATCTATTGCTTAGTTATATTTAACAAACTTTGGATTAGTGACTTATTTTATTATTTAGTTTAAGAATTTGTTTGTCGCTAATTTCTACGTATCTTTTAGTAGTGTAGTAATGAATTAAAAACGAAAGAAAAATAAATTATTGACAACTCCTTTGTAATATATTTTATATTCAGTTATTTTATCAGAGGTCTCGAGTTTAAATTCTAGGTACGAAAAAATTCTTGGTGCAATTGGCTCTTAAAGTTTGCTCTATTCTTTGATTTCTCTTCTTGTCAATGTTCTTAAGCACCCGAAGTTCTGTAAACTTGAAAAATAATTTATTTATATGACAAATTGGAAAAACAATTGAATTGGATTGTTTTAAAATTTTAATTAAAATACTTAATTATTTATTCTCTATATTGAAATATTACAAAGTTCATAAGAAAATTAATTTATTTTGAAATTCCAAATATTAAGAGTTTAAATTTTATTTTAGGTAATTAATTAAATTTTAATTTATTTTGGAATTCTTGATATTAAGAGTTCTACATGATTTAAGTAGTAAAGGATTTATTAAACAAAATTCTAGTTGATTTGAATTTTTTTAAATCATAGAAAAATTAAGATGGAAGACATGGCAATTAATTATGTTACATAATTCAAATAAAGAAAAAAAAACTATTTGTTAAATCTTCATTAATTGTGTTTGCCTCCATAGTTTGAAGAAAATATTTGTGTCAAATTTTGTGCTCTTATTATAACATAAAATATAAACATAGATATTTCATATTAGGTCAAAAAAACATGCACATTAGGTCTTTTACATAATCATTGACCTAAAAAGACATACAATAAAGTTCTACGGAGATTCCTTAGAGATATTTGGAGGCTAAAGGTGCATCACTGGCTTATATTAGGACAATTTAAGGCATACACGAGGAAGTCAAGACCTGAGTTAAATAGTGCATGGGAGCCAACTCATAATCCATTACAAATTATTTGAAAGGATATATTGTGGTGTATATTATTTGCAGATAATATAGTGCTGATTGATGAGATACTGTCATTAGACTAGATGATAGGCTAAAAGTTTGGATAGACCCTAGAGTCTTAAATTTTTTAGATTAAGCAGGATCAAAATAGAGTGTTCAAACTGCAAATTCAATAACATGACATATGAGGGGGATGTGAAAGTGAAGATTGATAGACAAATCATACCCAGTAGAGGAAACTTCAAGTATTTTGAATCCATAATCCAAGAAGACGAAATATTGATGATTTTCACATCGTATTTGAGCGAGATGGACAAAATGGAGGTTTACATCCAGGGTAGTATAGGATAAGAATGTGTCATCAATACTTAAAGCTAAATTTTAAGAGTGGTTATTCGACTTAATGGGATAAGAATGTGTTATCACTTGGGGTGAATTAAACCAAATCGAAAATCGAACTAAACCGCAAA
>DF363190.1:24548-37698 GCA_000787875.1 Solanum virginianum
TTTCCCACTCAATTTTGCCCCCTGAACAAGAATATGAAGTCGAATTTTCGAAATAACGAATGAATTTTTAGATATATGGAAATTATGATTTCGGGCACTTTCAAGGCACATTTTTGGGTACTTTTCGGAGTCGTTTCAATATCTCCCCCTTGAAAATATTCATCCCCGAATGTAAAAGAAATGTACATGAAAAGAGTAATCATGAACAAATCAGCCCCAGGAAGAATGCAACATTACATTTAAAACACCATTTTTAAAATCTCAACATAAGTGTAAAATCATCATAAATTTACCAACTTAAACATGAATGCATATAAATTACATAAGGGCTGAAACATATGAGTTGAAATCACATGAACAACTTAGTCTCTATATTAGACTTGATTAGAGTGAATGAGGTACGAATGTCTCTCCCATAAGACCGTTTTGGCTTCCTTGGAGACACCTTTGACTTGATGATCCTTTCAAGAGGGCCTTAATGAACACCATATCCTCATTAATCAACTTCTCCACTCATCCATCCAACATCTCCACCGGGACCTTCCCCTAAGCCAACATGTCCTCCATATCACCCATAATTTCAAGAGTACTATAGTACTAGAGTCACCAACACATCTCATCCACCTAGAAGCATGAAAAACTCGATGAACCATTTCTATATCCATAGGAAATCCTCAAACTTATGCCACCTTACCAACCTCCCTCTACACTCTATAAGGACTCACAATCCTCAACTCAATTGTCAACCTTGAATACACCTAACCCACTTGGTACCATAACCACCATCCACCCCTTGGGAGTCAACCTCCACTCTATCATTCTCTCACACAAAATGTCCAACTCTAATAAGGCGAAAATTAAGGCCTTACCTAATCTAGCCCTCTTATCCCAAGAAGATTTGGAACCACCAAGAATACTATACTACCATCCTCAACTTCCTCCAACCTAACTCCCTATTTAGCCAACCGATGGACTCCACTAGTCACCTCTTTACCACTGTTACCACAACGCTAGGCTACCTATAGGCACCCTACTTAGAGCATCAATCACATCACTAGCCTCAACTGGGGACATAATGCACACTCATATCATAATCCTTAAGGAGTTTGAACAACCTTCTTGTTACCTCAACTCGTAATTATCATAATTAGCAAACTACCTCTCATCTCTCAAGACTTGCAACACTACCCCCAAATGGTTCACAAGCTCTAACTAAATCAATGCTCCACTACTATAGGCCACCGCAAACATGTCGAGGTAGGGTTTTAAGACCCTATTCATAAAACCCAATAGACACAACCGGTGTACAAGCCCACCAAACAACTCCACCAGTATTCAAAATGCTCATTCCTAGTTCAAAAAGGGCATTTAGGGATAACACCTAACCTCATCCACACTTGAGAACAAAACCAAACCTCAAATCAACCTTAGAAAAGTGACTAACCTATCGGAGTTGACCATAGATAGTCCATCCTTAACCATCATATTATAACCTTATGGGTTCTACACTCATTGGAAGCATGCTATGCAAGCAACCCAAACCTCCCCAAGACCTCCAATCCATCAAGCTAAGCATAATACAAATCACGAGACAAGACTCTATGCAACAAGAGCATGGGGCAACATTTAAAGATCTTTTCTAGCCACTATAAACTCACGTGACCATCCGGGACACACACATGAATTCTATTAGCAAAAGGAATTACACAAGAGATAGTAACTCCTAGACCTATCAACTCACCTTACTCAAAATGTCGGTTACCACATTGGCCTTACTTAGGATCAACTAAGTCATAGGAGAGACAATGGAAGAGAACCTACTCACAAGCTGCGATAATAGCCCGCTAAACCCAAGAAGTTCCTAATACCTAAGGAAGTCAAGGTCTAGGCTAATCTCTAGTCACTTTCACCCTACTAAGGGCCACCTTAATACCATCATCCGGTACCACACAACCTAGGAAGGCAACCTTTTATAACCAAAATTCCCATCTCTCCTACTTAGCATCCAACGTTCTTTCTTAAACTTGTAGTACTACCCTCAAATGACTCACATGCACTACCTCATTAGTAAGGAACGAACCATTTTATCATCACCGAAACCACCATAAACCTATTGGAGTAGGGACTAAAGGTCTTAATCATGAGACTTATAGGCATAATCGGTGTACTAGTCAAACAAAAAGACACTGCCCCAAATCTAAATTATCGGAAAGGGACATTCAAGGCCTCATCTACCACCAACAACAATTATAATTACAAAACAACTTAGGTTCAACACCTCCAATTCTCATAAGATGATAAAAATATAACCCCTTAGAGACCAATTGTACCTTATGACAAGGAATGGACCTACCTCCCTTGCTACCATTTGACAACCTCCCACTCAAAGATGGGCTCACCAGGGATTTGGGATCTAACTCTACGAATCCTACCACCCATAAAGGCACAACATGCATGCAACCATTCCATTCCTATAATGATATCAAAATCCACCATGCCAACTCCAACAAGCCATAAAGCAAGACCTAATGCAATAAAACCTGGATCAATACCTATCAACCTTCTAGCAATAATATACTCAACAAAAGGATAGAAACCAAAGGTCCACACAACAACTTGGGCACACAAGAAGCCCCACTAGCAACCAAAAAAATAGAGAAGAAATAGTGGCACACCGGCCCTATCAATGTATACATAACAAAGCCAAGAAAACTTCAACTTATCGATAATAGCATCGAGCATCTCATCCCCTCCTTAAGCCACTTGATCTACATGACCACCTCGATCCAAAAGTTGACCACCCTTACACCCTCTTTGAACAAATGGACAATCCATTAGCTTGTGACCCACTTTACTATATCTAAAGCAAGCACTAGTGTTCCTCCGACACGGGCCACCGTGGTTCTTCCCCTACCTCGATACTTGGGATTAGTCCTCCCACCATACCTCCCTTCGGTTGAGCAAGAGGACAACCACTAACTTCGTGCCCAAATCCACCACAACCCAAGCAAGCATTAGACTTCTTCAAACTTAGGCCACCATGGCCCTCCCCACACTTTTGGAACTTAGGCCTTTCCACCCCCTCATCACCTCTTTTACCCTTTTTACGCTTATGAGGACACTCATTTATTGTATGACCCATCTCCCTACAACCATAACAAGTATAAGTGCCTTTCAATATGGGTTATCACAGCCTTTACCATATTTTGGGCACCTAGAATAAGGCACAACACCACCTCTATCTCTCCCCTTGGAACTTTGGAACATACCCTCAACACGGGCCCTCTTGGCCTCACTACCTTTTCCCCCACCACTAGAACCCTCAGGAGCACCAGCTTGTTGATTGAGTTGAGTTTCCAATGTTGTCACTACCTTGGCCATTACACATAGAGCATTACGAACCTCTGCATTCAACATATCACCATCTTAAGTATCTTGAGACATATCCTGAAATGTAACAGCTAGGGATTAGCAATAAGTCCTAGGGGACCTAACTATATCGCACGACATGGATCATGAAGAAGTGAAACATTTCCTAAAATGTCTCATAACATCCTATTAATAGTTGTGGTACATAACACAACCATGAATAAGACTCTAATCGATGCAGTGTGTTGGACTCCGAGGATCTATTAATCTAGTGCTCTAATACCAAGTTTGTCACGACCCAAAATAGGGCTTAGATGGGACATGGTGAATGGGGAGCCCGAGGGATCCCCAAACAAGCCTCTTAACTTATTATTACATATTATTGGTTGCAAAAGAATTTAAATGACATGAAGGAGTAGAAATAGGGGCAATGGAACTAAGGGGAAAGCTTGTATAACATCATAACTAAGAGACAAAAGAGTCAAGGCTCATATTATAGATACATAGCATATCCAACAACACCTCTACTACATAGATAAGAGCGGGAGCCAAGACAAAGCAACCGGGCTCACCCTCATAGTCAAAATAGAAAACAAAGAAGAGTGTCTCAATACATAATAAGAGAAACGTATACTAAAGTCCCCGAAGTGGAGGACTCACCAACTAGCTTGAGTAGTATCGAACTAGCCACGTGGAGGAGGAGAATGATCAACTTGGGCTCCGATTGGTGATATCATATAGGCAAGAGTGTGCGTTAGTACATTTGAATATACTAAGTATGTAGGAAACAATGCAACAAGAGATAGGCATCATAATCAAGATGAATAACAATAGGCAATAGACGTCATATAACAATATGGTATGTATGATCAATGCTTAAGCAAACGAGTAGGCATCACAATCAAAATGTATAACAATAGCCAGTAGGCATAATATACCAATATGACATGTATGCTCAAGTAAAACATGCTTAAGTAACTCATGCTCATATAGGATATCATATGTGTAGAAGAGACCAAGCAAGATATCCAAAGTACAAACCCCTTTGTTAGTTGATGATGATCTCACCCCATCACCCTGGTGGTGAAGTACAAACCCCTCACATGGTTGATGATAATCTCATTGTATCACCCTGGTGGCGAACTACAAACCCCTCACATGGTTGATGAGTATAAACCCCTATCTCGATTCTCTGAATTCTTAGTCCCCCGGATCAGGCATGGTCTAATGCAACACTGTATATAGAATATATTATTAAAATAATATCATTATATCATTATATCATATCTCATGTTTTGGACCTTCAATTCCTTAAGAAATAATAACCGGACATTTTATCAAACACTTGGCGAGTATGAAATAGTAGTATAAAACCATGAAATAAAGAGATGAAATCATGCAAGAAAATCGATTGTGAAACCATCAATCAACACCTTATAATACCCCTAAGAAATATACATCAAAACCCTTTACCAAATCTTATAAGAGATCTAAGATTTATAGCTCCAAACATAGCAAAACAGTCACAACTTTACATAGCTTTAACATAGTTCACAGACATGTTCATACTAGTAAATCCAACTATAAAATCAACTTTAAATCATGGAAATTGAGTAAATAGGATATTAGGACACCATGGAGGGGAGGGGGGAAGGACCCAATGGTTGAAACCCACATACCTTAGCTTTGGAGAAACTCTTGATAAAGATTAAAAATGGAGACTTGGAGCTTGAAGGAAATCCTTAGGTTCGGGAGAGGTTTTGGGACTTGAATCTTGAGAGAGATATTAATATAAGTGTTTGAGTGAGTATTGGAGTTAGGATGATATGAGGGTGAAATAAGGCTAAGTACAGGTATTTTCACATGTGGAAAGGCTTAGGCCCAAGACCCAAAGCCTTGGACTAGAAATAGAAAAATGACCAAAATAACACTGGGGCATGCACGTCCCAGATGTTGATTTCACACTGGAAATTAAAACTTTGAAATTTTAGATTTTGCTACGATTGCTCTAAAATTTGGGTTAGACCCATCTCCCACTCAATTTTGCCCATTGAACAAGAATATGAAGTTGAATTTTTGAAATAATGAACAGATTTTTAGATATATGGAAATTATGATTCCGGGCACTTCCGAGGCACATTTTCGAACACTTTTTGGGGTCGTTTCACTAGGAAGATAAAGCTTATTAGAAATTGATCTAGACCTTTAACTCCATAGGATAGTAGGAGTTTCTTGGGTTTGGCGGGTTATTACTGGAGGTTTATGAATCGCTTCTCTTCTATTTCTTCTCCTATGACTAAGTTGACATAAAAGAAGGTAAAATTCGTGTGGACCAATAAATGTGAGAAGAGTTTCCAAACTTTGAAAGATAAGCTTGTCTCCGCTCCTATCGTGTCTCTACAGAAGGGGTAGGAAGGATTTGTGGTGTATTGTGATGCCCCAATAATTGGTTTGGGGTGTGTTTTTGCTCGTCCTCAAGCAACAATTAAAGCTCATAAAAAAAAATCAACCACTACTTTGGTTGATACAAACAATTTATGCCATCCAAAAAATATCATGTACACTTCCAAATCATTATGCAAGATATACAAATAAATAACAAACTTTTAACCTCCTAGCATCAAGGAAGGACTCTAACTGATCAAATTTAAGTTTTGCTCACCTAATCTCTCAAAGAAATTAATAACATCATATATTTATCATGAAACAAGTGCCCTCACAAGAAAAAAAATAGTCCACACACTCAATTCAAAAGATTGAATATAAATTAAGGACTTTGCATTAAAGAACAACTCTCACATTCACAAAGAATTCACATGTATGCAAAAAGATCCATAGGTTTGCCCATTATGTACATCTTCATTAATTAAGTATGCTTGAATAGAATCAAATAGGACTTTTATGGGTTGTCATGTAGGCTAAGGGATGGGTAGGAAAACTATATAATAGTGACTTACACTTCCCTAAGCACTTTGCACTTTTAGACTTCATCATTCATTATCTTCTTCTCTTTTTTTTTCAACCCTCTCTTCAATAATTATTTCACTAGCAATCTCATCTTATCAAGAACATTTCACTTTTTTTTTCAAATAATTTTATTTCTCCTCTTTTTTTTTCTTTCCATGACACATTCTTTCAATGAGGGCTTTTTCATCACCATGTAGCTATCATTGATCACCTTTTCTCACTTAAATATCTCTTTTCTTCAAATTTAACAATTATAATAAGTCTATAATATAGTGCTCAAGGAAGAAAGGTGCAAAAACTAGGGATTCAACAACATTGGATCAAGGTAAAAATATACCTACCAACAAAAAACCTACGGGCTCAAAAGGGCTAACTAGTGATATAATATCTGAAAAGGCTAAAATTTTATAAGACAAATCAAAGAAAGCCTATTATCATCTCCTAACAAAATATTACTTTTTATTTTGCTTCAATAACATGTAGGGCAAGTTCTAGACTTATATGAAAAATATGGAATAAATAAATTCTTACCACATATGGCACAACTATCAATTAGGATGGATCAATTCCACTTCTAAGAGAGACAGGGTCATAACAAACTAAAAAATAAAATAAGCTATATAGAGTCACAACCATAAGCTTAGATGTCAAAGAATCTGCAATTTAATTAGCAATCAACCATTCATAGGAAAGTACTACTCAAAATTAGGCCTAAATAGCAAGTACCAAAAGAGTCAAAAGGTGTTTTCTTTTCTTTTCAAAAAATAAAAATAAAAATTTACTTCCTAAAAATAAAAAAATAAAAGATACTTGGTTCAAAGAGACCCCCCTCGAAAAAGAACTAAAAAGAAAAACGAAAGGCTGGGCTAAATATGCTTCTATTAATAAAAAAATAAAGAAATAAAAATCTTTTTGTTATTTTTTGAATTTTTTAATTTTTTTTGTTTTTAACTTTTTAGTTTTTTTGGGGGTTTTTTTTTAATATTAAATAAACCCTAAAGTACACTCCACCCTAAATAATATATTTGGAAGAATTCTCACCCCGCACTTGAAAAGATGCTATGTCCTCAAAGCATTAATTAAAATTTAAAACAAGGGTTAGGAAAACTCCCTGAGCTTTTAGACCTAGATAGAAGCATATCCTCTCAATATTCATCGAGGGTCGTACACACCCAACACTTAAGCTTAACTTTCTCCTTAGCTTCAAATTTTTGGGTACTCAGACTTCCTCTAATCTACAAAAAATAAAAATACACAAAAAAGAAAAGAAAGTGATACTAAGAATAAATAAAAATAAAAAGCTACACTACAATTGGGTTGCCTCCCAATAAGCGCCTGATTTAATATCGCGGCACGACTCAAGTTACCACCAATTTTTTTTCTCCACTTTAAAGATATGAATTGAACCCCTAGTTTTTTATCCATATTTCTACTTTGTTCAAGGGGTAGTGGTATGAAGATAAAGGAACCAAGTAATAGGTATTGTCGCACCCTACCCTTCTTGGCCTTTAGATGAGAAATGTAATTTTCTTATTTTTGCTCAACAAATTCAAGAATATAGACATATTGTTCCTCTGTCTTATGTTCTTTCATAGGCTCAGAGCTACCTCTAGTTTGAGCACATTTTCTGCTACATGGGTAGTTATACTTCTGAGGTGGGCATTCGCTTCTTTTTGTTGCTCCATTGTCTTCTCCTGTAGCTCCAATATTTGCCTCAATAGCTCACCTAGTACAAGCTTTTTGTTCATCCTACTCCATTTCATTACCCCTGTCAACATCACAAACAATAAAAGAATAATAATTGGGGTTTGAGGTACTGGGATATAAGTTCGGACAACCATTCCAATAACCATCTTGACCACCACATATATAACAAATATTTCATTCAAAAGATTGGATAGGTGCGCACAATCTGCTCTTCTAAATAGTATGACATTCAATATTCAAGTGAGGCCCATCATAATATTGACAAGGATATCCATCACCCAACCACCATTTATTCCAATCATCCATATCAATAAGAATACTAAAAAAATATTTTTTAAATTTTTTCTTAAAAAATATTCCACAAACAAAAATGAAAAAAATAATAATAAAAAGAATAAAATGTTAAAAAGAAAAAACACTTAAATAATAAAAGAAAAAATATAACCTAGAAAAATAATTAATTTCTAATTCCGCGGCAGCGGCACAAAAAAAGTGTTGCTTCCCTAGCACAAACACAAGTGTACGTGGTCAATCCAAGTAATATAGTGGCTCTTTTTAGAAGCCGAATGTTGAACTCAAAGAACTGGTCGATTAATTATTTACTAAGTTATACTAATTATAATTATTTATTCAAGCAGTGAACAATTAACCAAAAGAGATATTTTTACACAATCAATGAATAAATTGATCTAAGATTATGGTTTTTAATTCTAATTATTTATTTAAGCGGTGAACAATTAACCAAAAGAGAAATTTTTACACAATCAATGAATGAATCGATCTAAGATTATGGTTGAGCTAATAATCATGCTTAGCCTCAATTTCATCAAATTATTTGATTATCTAGTTGTTGATTCACAAGGTTAAAATTACCTGAACAGGGTTGCATGCCTCTGTCGGTATTCTTATCATGATGTTATTATTTATCTTGATTTGTGTCATTGACATGCATTCATTCCATATTGAATTTGTACCACCCCTTAACCACGAGCAGGTGACAAAGATTGAGATACTATACCATCTTGTTATAAAACTCCTTAACTCGAACAGGAGGCAAGGGTGAAATGTACCACTTTTGAGATATTGTACTACCTTTTTATAAAACCCCTTGCTCAGGTAGAAAGCAATGGTGAATGTATCACTTTTCAAACCCCTTTACCATGGGCAAGTGGCAAGGTTGAGATATTGAGACACTTGAGAGATTTTGTTATATGGTCTGACGACACCCCATGGCTACCTGGTAACCTTAGCTTGGTAGATATATACACCCACCTGCGATGATCATGATTCCACCCCATGCATTGTATTTTATACATTACACGTATTATTGATTATTATTGCTATCTATATCTCCTATATATATATATATATATTTATTGTGTACTAACACTTTTGTTGCAGGTAATAGGATTCTTCATAGTACATACTTGTTCGATTTCTCTTACCTAGTCAGTTGAACCTACTGGGTACATTTCGGTGTACTCACCCCTACTCTGTTTCCTCCCTGCAGATCGAGAATAGGGACCCCTATAGGGTAGTTGATCTTATTCTACCAGATTCTTATTCCATCTATTTCAGATCTTAGCAGTGAGGCTCAGACTCTGAGTCGTCGTCAATCTATTGAGACATTCTTTTATTGCTTTCTATTCTAAACTTTGTATTTGATGTTATCAGACAGCTTTGTATTTACTTATTCGTACTAGTTTAGATGCTCTTGTACTAATGACTCCAAGTTTTGGGATTTAAACTAGGTCTTGTGGTTGATGTTACTTGATTTTACTTTCCTATAGTCGCGATTGTGTTTCTGGTCATGACAAGTTTGGTATCAAAGCTCTAGGTTTGGTTGGCTCGTGAGTCAAGGCCAAGGTGTCTAGTAGAGTCTTGCAGATTATTATGTAGATGTCCATACCAATTTTTCGGAGGCTATGGGGCACTTGATAGGAAAAGCTTTCATGTATTGCCTCTATTCATGTGTTTCTTCATATCCACTATTTTAAATTGTCTAATCTACTCCTTCTGAGCAATTGCCAATTACTAGAGCCCAAGGGTCAATGGATGAGCCTGGGCTAGTTGATGCGGTCCCCACTCATGGTCGAGGTAGAGCTCGTGGTAGGGCCAGGGGTCGAGGATGTGCTAGAGGGACAACCCTGCCCATAGGATAGGCTAGATCAGCTTCTCAAAAGCCTGAGTATGAGTTAAAGGGACCACCAACCGTGTTCCACCACCCTCAGCCACAGATTCTATGCCATTGATTCAGGAGCTACTATTATAGGTATTGGCCAAACATTATGGGGCTCCTTCAGCTCCTATTATACTTATGTCGCGCCCCATTTTTCCTCTCGAAATGATGGGAACCAAGACGACATCGTGGAAAATGACTCTTCTGGGATTTGAAAGTTTCAAGAGTCGCCACCTAATAATTTAAGGTGCATTAGGATACCATTCTAACCTAAGTCTAGTCTAAAGGCTAAGGTTGAGTCACTAGAGAACAGGTAAGGGTTCAAATTACCTCGAAGCGAAGGTGTTAAGCACCTTTCGAGGTCTACTACTGTGAGTCCTGGCAGTGTCTCGCATTTTATGTAGGGGTGAAAATTACAAGGAAGGTCAACGAAATAGTTGAATCTTTTAGGCTAAACATAAGGTACTAAACACATAAAAGTTTTCTATTCATAATCAGAACAACAAAAATACATCTACATGATTAGCATAAAAAAACTCATTCGTATAACATTCTAAAGTGATAAAGTTACTTGTGGCATAATAAGACAATTACAAGAAAGGGAATAACTAAGTGAATTAAATCAAGCAAAACAATGAAGGAAAATATTTTATTCTACACTTAAAATAATCACACACATCTCATTTGTTACCACAGTTAAAAACATATATCATTTAAAACTTAAAGAGTTATTAATTATTAAACATATGTTCCAAACAGAATGACATTTAAAGTCAAGTTTAGATATGAGATTTCTAACATGTATGACAAGCAATAAATAAGATACAAAAATACTCAAGTCATAAAACTCTATTAATTCAACCAAGAAAAGCATATTTTTAAGCTGCTAGATAAAATAAAAATAGATAATATTAATGACAAAAGAAGAAGAGACTGACCTGTTGCTTCCCATAGAATGCTTAAGGTAGTTGAATAATATGAATAAAAGAAAAGGCTAATCCAAAAGTAAAAATAAGAATCATGATAAAAAGTACAAAACTAAGAACTAATCTAATCACTTTTAAATCAAATGCTTAAAATATATCGTGCAACATAGGAATTTAAATAACTCGACAACACACAAAGTTAAAATTAAGAAGGAGAGAGAGTGGGATTAGTATATGGCGAAGCTAAAAGGGCCCAATGTGATGTCACTCTCTATATTTCAATTTTTTATGATCAACCTTTCTAAATTCTTTAAGACAAGACGAAAATAATTATAAAATGTTTCAACATATAAAAAATCATATAAAACTTTTGGTGTTTATATTGTAAGAAATATTTTAAGTATTTAACATATCTTTTTTATGAATGAGAATGGGAAAAGAATTCCAATGAAAAGTTATATAGTCTTTTAGATTTATAAAAAGGGTGACACATAAAACTTAGAAAATAAGGGAGTAACGAGTTGTTTTAACATTTTTATAAAGCTATACATACACTACATAGAAGAAGCCAGCTATAACTTGCCTTTTTATCATGTCCCAAACGTACCTGGCCTATTTGGAGTGACGATTCCGCTTGAGTTGGGCTTCTCGCATTGATCTGCTACTTATAGTGATTGAACTCCAAGTGATGTCATTTTCTTGTGGTGTACATGTAAAATATACAATGGTAGATGAGAGTATAATTGTTCTTAATATTTAAGTAATCAAAAGAATTAAAGAAAAATAACATAGCTATAACAATTCTTGATCGATATAAGCACGTATGGGAGAAAAAAATATTTTCTCTTCTCTTCTCTTTACTCAATATAGCGAGCTTGAAATAAATTTATACCTCTTCTAGATATTAAATTATTAATAGATAAGTTTCAAGATCGGTCTTACCCTAAAATATTTATAGTCTTCTCTTCTCTTCTCTTAACTTAATATAACGAGCTTGAAATAAATTTATACCTCTTATAAATATTAAATTATTAATAGATAAGTTTCAAGATCGGTCTTAGCCTAAATAATTAAACTCACAAGTTTGCGTTCCTTTAATTTTCAGAGCATCCCACGATTAAAAAAATATGAAATGATATATAATAACTCATCAAATCAGATCACTAATTACAGTGCGAACATTTCAACAAATGCACTTATCAATTCATTAGACCGAACTAGCATACTCGTCATAGCAAACTAACGAACAAACGAAAATACTATACCAGTGTTAAGAAACTTTGAACCAAACTTTCTTTACAAATGTTAAAAAAAATGTATCTTTAAACCCAATCAAGCAGAAACTAAAATTAAATTAGATGACTCTTTTAATGGCAAACATATATATACACAGACAAATTTAGAACTACATTGATATAAAATCCTGGATAGTAACAACTAAAAACACTAAAAAAATATCAAAGAAGAAAGGAGAAGATAGATCAAGGACAAGTTTTTTCCAACTATGCAGTAAGTAAAAATAAAGAAAATCAATAACCACTGTTATATGTGTAAACACAAGGAACTTTTGAAAAGAAAATTAAGATTAGCTTCACACTCTTCATTTTCAAAAAATAAGGTCCATGTACGGACAACTCACAAGCATAGACATTTATATGGAATAAATTAAACTAGAACCAGTAAAAATAAATAACAAGCTGTACTGGAGATAAAATTCTAAAAGGTTTAGAAACAACCTCTTTCAACATGCAGCACATAATGTACATAATATATGTAGTTTTTACTCTGAAGCCTGACTAGGCTTTAAAGTTGAACTTTTTACTGCTATGACTAATCGGTGTTGTTGGTGCTCTTCATGGTGAGACTCCAAAAATGGTCGCTTATCTTGGGCACTGTCACGACCCAATTTATGGGCCGTGACTGACACCCATTTAGGTGTCCAGAACATCTGTAGTATTCTGTGTGACAGATTTTGCATGCACATTAGATGTAATATTCGTGC
>DF363189.1:18106-34065 GCA_000787875.1 Solanum virginianum
GAATCTTGAAAGTAGACATCTTTGACAATTTTGTTATGGTTTTGAGTTGGGATTTGGACAATCTGTTTATGAAACTGTGATTTGTGGACCTGATGTTGTGTTCGGACATGCAGATTTTGGAACTTGAATTTTCTTTTTGTTGAAGAGGATAAAAAATTTATGGATAAACAGATATTTGAAAATAAATTTCCTAAATCTATGGACAAATGCTAGCTTAAAGCCCTTTTTTTGGAGGGTTTATTCTTGTTCTATTCAAAACTATATTCAAGTAGTGTTTCCATCAGAATGATTTAGGAGGAAATTTCTGTTGTTTCATAGCAGTGGGGGGTTTTATTCCTGTTCTATTCAAAAATATATTCAAGTAGTGTTTCCATCAGAATGATTTAGGAGGAAATTTTTGTTGTTTCATAGCAGTGAACAAGCTGTATAGCACACTAGGTAGTCAGTGGGTAAATAGACTGTTGCGGGGTCAATAAGGAGATCTTTAAGAAAATTAATCAAGAGGATTTTAGATATATGATGAACAACTTGTCTGTTATGTGATGTTTAATATCTTGGATATATGAAGACTCACTTATCCATTGTATGATGTTTGATATCTTGGTAATGTGATGGCTTACTTGTATGTGATGTAATGTTTGATATTTTGGATATATATAATGGATAAATTGTACTGAAGTGGGTACGTGGGAAAGGTAAACGCTATAATTTGAGTCTAAACCCTGAACGGAGACCTAGTGATAATATGGTTATACGCCTGCTCCCTGTATTTTCGTTTTGGTTACCCTGCAGTTATATATGTCGAGGAGTAAGTATGTCAATACTTTTGAGATTTACATCTATATGGTGCATTGGCCTCATTTGCTATACACCTTGTGCTTCGGTAAGTAACAAGTATGTCAATACTTCTGAGTTTTACATCTATATGGTACGTTGGCCTCATTAGCTATACACCTTGTGCTTCGATAAGTAAGTACTTCGAGATTTTTGACTAATGGCATATTTTGTTTTAAAGTTTGCATATGAATTTGAAATCTATACCTTTGCTGCTCAGTTACTCTTATTCATATCTGTACTCTCTGCTTTACATATTCAGTACATACTTCGTACCGACCCCCTTTCTTCGAGGGCTGCATTTCATGGCCGCAGGAATAGACGTACAGGGGAGAGATCCACCAGCCTAGGATTCTGACTACTGTTCAAAGTGCTCCTTTACTTCGGAGCAAACCTTGGGGTATATACACTTATTTACTATTTTTGTGGTTTTGTACATTTAAGGGTACGACGGGCCCTGTCCCATCTTCTGATTTCATTTGTGTAGTCAGAGGTCTGTGGATGCCTGTGAGTATGGGATGTGGCAGTTTGTATGACTATGTATGTATGGTGTGTATTTTGGGCGGTTGAACCGCAGCGGTGACCTTGTAGGCCCACACACATTTATATATAATTGTTCTGTTGCTGGGACTTTCTGTATGCAGGTGGTTAGTTAGAAAAATAGAGGAAACTCTGCCGAATTTTTTTGTAAATAAGTTAGTATTGTAAGTTGGAATTTGGTTTAGAAGTTGCGTTTGGGTGCCCCAATCGGGTACCAGTCACGGCCCATAGGTTAGGTCGTGACAGGTTCCTTCAATTGTTTCAGTAATACCGCATAAGTCACAATAGGATGTGGTGGTCCTCCTTCAGAGGAAGGCTGATCACCAATCGTAGTGGTCATGGCCACAAGTGGTGTCAGATCTGGAATCGACAATGTTTAGGGTTTAGAAAGAGAGCGTTTAACAAAGATTTGCATCTGGAATACGTCAATGAAGAGTTATCTGCTTAGATTATTTAATTTTATTTGCCTAATTTAAAAAGAAATTTATTTTATCCTAATTTTAGTATTTTTACCTAACTTAAAATAATTGATCAGGATGATATAGCGAATCATAGTTGAAGTTGCCGGGGAAATTATTTATTACGGGTAATATTGTAAAATTATAGTTGAAGTAAGCAGTTGTTTTAAAAAGATTAAATAAAAAATACACAAAATATTTTTATGAACACTGTATGATGTATAAGAAGAAGCAGACAACTAAGCAGACATGTCGATGAAGAGGTGCCTGCTTAGTTGCCCAACTCTCACTTATAAATTATAACTAGTTACAGAATTTCATGTGATGCACGAGCCCAATAGTTATTCATAAAGTTATTTTTAATGATATAATACACAATCATTTTATTAGATGTAAAATAAATATTATTAATATTGATGAATTCTTAGTGTAATGGTTAAATAATTTTAAATTTTTACTCTAAAATAAATTTTTGTGGGATTCCGCTGGGTATATTGTTCTTTTACTATAAAATAAATTACAACTTTTATCCTCATTTCATTGGTAATATCGCAAAAATCACTAAGCAATTGCTTTACATTGATTAAATTAAAAAATCATCAAAAAATTTTTTATGAGCCCTTCAATTGCGAAAATTAGTTGTTAGGGGTAATATTGTAAAATCACTAAGCAGCTGTTTTGAAAAGATTAAATTAAGAAATCTCCAAAATATTTTTGTGGGTTCCATTAATTTAAAATAACTGAACAGTGGAAGCAACTAGAAAAATTATTTATGAGGGGCAATACCATACAATCACTAAGCAACAATTTTAAATAAATTCAATAAAAAAATCTCTGAAATATTTTTGTGGGCCCTTCAATTGTGAAAATTAGTTGTTGGGTAACATTGTAAAATTACTAAATAACTGCTTTAAAAAGATTCAATTAAAAAATTTTCGAAATATTTTTATGAGTCCCATATAATAAAGAAGAAGAAGAAGCAAGTACGTCAACAGAGAGGTGCCTACTTCAGCACAAACTCTCTTTTATTAAATAAGGAATTATTTATCAAAATTAAATAATTTAATTATAAAAATAAAAATTTTGACGAGAAAATAGCCAAAAGCCCCCTAACCTATACTCGTATTTTTAACTACACACTTTAACTTTATGGGAGTCCTATCACCCCTTTGGAGTATTTAAAATTAAAATTGTTACCTCCTTAAACGCTTAGCTGGCAATGTACATGTATTTCACTCTCTTTGAGAGAGTGAATATAAAAAGTAAACATTAATTTTTTTTAATATCTCTTTTCTTAAATATATGTATTTTAAACTTTTTTTCTTATGTATGATCTTTCTTCTCTACAACAAAAAGATCAAATTCCTCCACCACTCATCCACCATTTTCATCAGATTTAATATTGTTGATTTTACATGAAATTCTAAACTTTCATGTACAAAAACGTATAAATCAATCAAATCAATTATAGATAAAGACATGTATTTATATCAATCCAAAATGATTTGGACCAGATTTGAAAACAATCAAATTGGGTTTACATTAAATTGAATTGAACTTCCAAAAGATTTTTTTTTATCAAAAGATTCTTTAACTATCAATCTTAAATCTCAATTAATCAACCACGTCTTAGCATTCATATGTTATCAATTTCATCAAATGTTCCATTGATAGTGAATCAACTTTTTCCCCTTCAAATCTTTAATTCCATCATCTTTTTTGAATTTTTTTTGGGATTTGAAGTTACTGTTTCCTTTTCTGCAAAGAAAACTAGGTTGTTTTTGTAATACTCAAAAGTTAAAAATTGAAAAAAAGGGAGACAAAATGCTTCTATTTTCCGAAGGATGAGGAAGAAGGGGAAACTTTGAGTTCTAGGGACTCGAAGGTTTCATGGGTTCTTTGTGAGCGTAGCATCCCACAATGTTAATACAAGGAAGTTGAGGTTTGATTTGGATTTGGAATTCAAGGATTTTACTTTCCCTTCACTTCTTATTAGTTTGTTTTTTTAGATTTTCTGACAAGCAAAGCTTGAATATAGCTCCACGAGTTCCGCAATTGTTGTTCTTCTTGATTCCTCACAGGTCAACTTTAATGGACTTTGGTGTTACAGTAATGGTGAAATAACTTAGGGGTATGAAGGAACGGAGAGAATATAAGAGAAAGGGGAAAAGAGTAATAAAAAAGACTGAAAAAAATAATAAATTCATCAAATTTTCATATGTCAAATGCGTGAGATTCACACATTAATATTAATATAGATGTAGTTGTGGCTTTTTAAAGGTGTAATTATTTCAATTTTGACTATTTATTAAAATAGAACGATGGAATAATTAAACTGCAATACAAATATCTCACCCCAAGCGAAAAAATAAAAAAATAAAAAATCGCTATCCCGTGCCAACGGCAGCAGCCGGAAAAGTAGTTGGCCATTGCAATAACAGAACAGAAGCATAGACCTTACCGCCTACTTACCTAAAATAAATTTCCCGATAATTCCAATCTTCCTCTGTACTTCTTTTTCAGATTCTTCGCCATTTTTTTGGAAACACAAATGTCACAATCCCTAGGAACCCCTTTGATTCGCAGCGTTGGAATCGGGAATCTACTGTTGCCGAATCATCGACGACCGTCTACATTCCCAGTCATCCCCCGCCGGCAACTGCAGCTTAGACATATGCAGTCGTCGGCCAGTAAATTGAGGAGTTTTGAAGCTCATGTATTTGATCTCAAAGGTAGCCAAGGGTATGCATATCTCTCTCTTGCTCCCTCCATCCCCAAATTTATCTGAAGTGTTTGATTGGCACAAAGTTTTAGATACAAAGGAGAGACTTTTGGAAATTTATGATTTGAAATAATTCATAAAGTTTTAGATTCAACTTCTGCAATTGATGGCAACTGGTTACAGTTTTTTTTGAAAAGAGAATGTAGAAATCATTGATTATTCTTTAGTTGAGCATTATATAGGATTCACCTTGCTTATAATTCCATTTGCCTATGTTGCTCGGACTCTTCAAAAATGTGACGGTTGGAGAGTCCATTATATAGGCAACATTTTTGGAGAGTCCGATCAACTTAGCCATTTGCAGTTTCAGAAAGAATTGATGTTTTCAGTTTGCTCGTTGGCATAGTCTATTTTTCCATATTGTTATGAGCTTATATTTCGCTCTTGCTTTACAGAATGGGTGAGTTTCATGAAGTTGAACTCAAAGTCCGGGACTATGAATTGGATCAGTATGGTGTTGTAAACAATGCTACTTATGCAAGTTATTGCCAACATTGTAAGGATTTTGGCTTCAATCTTCATGTCAGTGATTTACTCCTAGCATATTATACCTGTGCTTTCATTCATCAACAAAAATTATACCTGCGCTTTTTCGTTTAATGAAAAATATAAAGTTTAATTGGCGGACGAAACTATTCAGGTAACTGGTATGAGCAGAAATTACTGGAAAAGGATCTTTCATATCTGTTCTACTTTCTTTTTTATGTGACCCTATAGTTAGATCATCTGTTATCTTTATTTATGGAATTTGTTTTCTCTCTCAATAATTTGAGATAATCCTATCCAAATTTGGATGATGAATAAGATTTGCTTTGCTTATTATTAAAACATGTTCAATCCGAAATTTCAAGGGAACTTCTGTGGTCAACGACTGTTCGAATCTTAAGCTTTAAACATAGTAAAGATAAAGCCAATATCCACATCGTATGTTAACTTATGAAAAATGACTGCACATACACGATTGCCAAACCAGTTGTGTGCCCGAATTTTTGATGATTGTTTTGGGTAAAGAGTTTGTCAGAAATTTGCTCAGTTATAAGTTAGTAAGCATCTCTTTTCAAAAGAGAGACTAATTTTAAGTTAATAATATTTCTATTCAAAATGATGTTAAGTAATTGTCACTGATAATTACTTCTAATGTTGAACCAAGGATGTCGCAAATTCAAGTCTTTCCAGTTTCCAATGTAATAAGCCCTATTATGTGTTGTGTGACCTATGTATACTAGTTGAACTTACCAATATAAGTTTTCTGGTTAAATTCTAGAAATTTATATCAGATCTTGCTAGTTACTCCACTGTAAGCACAAACTTAATTTTAGTAGGAAGAAGCAAGTGTAGCTTGAAAAAAGCGTGGAAGCATTAGGGCAAACTTAGATCGTAGGTTGAACTTAATTCTTTATCTTTGTCAAGATCATTTTCAGGGATTTAAAATTGCTTCTATAAAAGAAAGTATTAAGCTAACAGCTGAAGAGTTCTTATGTTAAATTCCAAAAAATGGAGCGAGTGTACTACTATTATTTCAACTTCTGGCGCATGTCTTTTAGATAGAATTGAGAAAGTTCACAGGAACCTGTCGGTGAAGAAATTAGACCATCCTGCAGAAAAGCTTAAAGGAATTGAATAGTTCCTTGTTGGTAATGTTACTATATGATTAAACAATTTGGTGAATTATTTGGAAACTATAGAATTGTTGAAGATAAAAAGGAGAATGTAACTAGTCTTAAATTTAATTATATTTCTTTGCGTTCTTTTTGAAGCAACATGGCAATATACATGATACTCATGATGTCCGGCCATGGTTGACCCAGTAGCTCAGTACACAGTTTTGATGGCTACCTTTGATGCACTCTGTTTACAATAACAGCATACACTTGATGTTGTTACAGTTGTAGAACTTTACCTTTATTTAAAAAATGTTAGAATATGATCAAAACCTTTGCCTAAACGAGAAAACAGTAAAAAGAAAATAAATCACTGGTTGGCCATCCAGTTAAATAGAAACTAACATGAGATAACCCAGAGTCACCTTACTAGAGGTAAACTGTATTTAGATAGCTCAAGAAGAGATCATGGAACTTCAAAATGTGATAGTTGCTTTAGTTGATTATTATGAGCTAATAGAGTTCGAGAAAGTTTTACTTCTGTGTAGTTCTTTTCTTTACTGATTATTTTCACATTTTCAATAAGTACTCTTTCCAACTCAAATTAAGTGAATAATTTGATGGCACATGAGTGTCAAGTTAGTATTTTTCTCCATAGTGTTTCCCTTTTCCTAAGGAGAAGTCTTTATGTTAAATATTTTGTTATTCTGAGATTGTTGCGCTAGTCTTCTTCTGTACACAGACCTCCCTCATTGTATATTACATAATACTGGATATGAACTAGTTCATATCAAAGACTTCCAAATGATGTATGCATTATCCTGAGATTGTTGTCCTATTCTCCTTTTATCTTGTACTTGTGACTTATATTTTCAATAAATGAAACAGGCCGTCATGAGCTTCTAGAAAGGATTGGCATAAGTGCTGATGAAGTGGCACGCAATGGTGACGCATTAGCACTAACAGAGCTGTCACTTAAGTATCTAGCTCCTCTAAGGGTATGGCCCTCATCTAAACATCATTAAGAATGAATGAATATGCAATAAGAAACTTTAGACCTTGGTTAAATGTCGTATCCAATTTAAATTGTGGCAAAAAACTTTGCTTTTGAATATGAAGTATAGATCTTTGGATACATGTGGAAATGAAGAAGGCTTAAAATGTTCAATTTCAAGAGAAGTTTGGATAAGCATAGTTAGGAAGGTTAATGTCAAATGAATTATGGGTCGGCTAAACGAAGCTTTTTTAAAGCTGATTATAATGTGACACTGCCTTCTTTCCAAATTACTTGGGACAATGTCTTTGTTCATATTTACTGACTTCACTTTTCTCTTCAGTAAGAAACTTTTACTTTACATGAATTGGAGTCGGTACAATCAAATAAGTATTAGCTTACATTCTGTTAATCTTTATTTGACATGCTTTCAAGTGATCATTCTACAATTTAATTTAGGCTTTTATTTTATATATTTATCACCTGGCTCTAAGTTAACAATTTATTCAATGAAACCTTGTACTATTAGACTCAATCATTTACTTGATTA
This sequence comes from Solanum virginianum, assembly GCA_000787875.1. Lineage (NCBI taxonomy): Eukaryota > Viridiplantae > Streptophyta > Magnoliopsida > Solanales > Solanaceae > Solanum > Solanum virginianum. The sequence continues at coordinate 25,866 of DF363189.1, forward strand.
GACTCGGTCATTTACTTGGGGATGGGTCTGAACCATTTTTGGTTACCTCAGGGAGAATTTTTTATCTATCTCGGTCTCTAAGTGATGCTCAAATATTATTCATTAGCCTAAGAAATTTATAACCAGCCTAACCATCATTACTTGATCAAATATCTGTGAACTCCTCTTGTTATGTTGCAGCAATTCCCAAGAGCCTTATGCTTCTAGCTTGCCTGGGGCAGCCTTGATCATAGAATATCTCAAAAGGGATCCCTGGGCTATTTTAAAATACGACATGTATTGAAAAGACTTCTTCCTCTAGCAACTGCCTCTAGTATTTCTTTTGAAACACACCATTGAACATTTGCAGTTTTTCTTTGGGTACATTATCTAAAATTTGCAGCTGCGTACTTGGTAATGCTACTCCAATTTATTTGACTTGCCTTTCTACTGGACGGTTAATCTTGACCTGTTTTTTGTCTTCTCGTTGAATTCAAATATTTTCTACTCTCACTCCAGATATTACTATAATAATCAGAAACATTACCTTAGAACTTCAAGTGTGACTATATCTGGGAAAACAGAACTATTGTTTAATATCTTATGACTTCAAATGTGAACAGAACTAACTTAAATTTTGTGCTATGTTACCTTGCCTGTTATCATTTCTTGCATCACTGGTTCAGAGTGGAGATAGATTCGTCGTGAAGGTACGAATATCTGACTCTTCAGCTGCTCGTTTGTTTTTCGAACACTTCATCTTCAAGCTTCCAGATCAAGAGGTTAGTTCCCTCTATTATCATTCAACTACCTATAATTGAAGGGGGGAAATTGCCTAAAGCCACTTTATACTACTCAAATCTTACTGTATTTTCTTAAATTTTCTCAGCCAATCTTGGAGGCAAGAGGAACAGCAGTGTGGCTTAATAAAAGTTATCGTCCTGTCCGAATTCCACCAGAGTTCAGATCGAAATTTGTTCAGTTCCTTTGCCAGAAGGCATCTAACTAATGTACTCTGTCAACAAAATCCAGGAGTTCTTTTGATCAAACATTTTTCTCTGAGGTAAAAATTTGCTCTATTTATGTACTAGCCAAAAGATCTAGCAATGTATATATTTTCTTTGGTAAATATCACTTTTGGGGCCCTCAATTGTTAATAGTGTCTGAATTTAGTCCTTGTCTCTTGAACTTCACAAGATAGGAGTAAGGTTTCGTACACAACACCTTCCTCATGCGCCACTTGTAGAACCTATGTTATTATTTTTTCCAAATTTAGAATGAAGCCTGAATGGATATTCTTGGTAAGGTAGTACAAGCACATAACATGGTTAAAATCCATGTCTTTAGGTAATGATGAAAAGTTTTATTTTGTGTAATGATCGACAAGTTATCATTTATATTAAATTATGAATTAAGTTTATAAAAAAATTTATCATAATCTTAAATTCCAAAATTTATTTTGCTGTCTAGTAGCGATGACTGTCTTTTTGATTGATAATGCTATCGCTCTTTAATGTAAGTGACCCAATTATATAAATATGGTTTATATAATTAACTAGTAATTAGCCCGCGCTTCTCACGGTTATAAGTAATCTAATTAAATTTATATATCTTAATATTAATAAAATACTCTAAAAGTTATTAATTATTCTATATAGAAAATGATAAACTGCAATTCAAGCTTTATGCCTTCTACTCCTTCAAGCTGAACTGTCATAAGCTGATTCAATGTCACATCAGAGAAACTCGCAAGAACTTTATCAACTTCATTGGAGACCTCAAGTTAATCTGATAAATCATACCCCAAGCTATATATCTAAGAAAGATAATGAAGATTGAGGATCTAATGAGTGTGAAATTAAGTCATTTATCACTACATGTGAATAACACATACAGAAGGAAAAAGAAAAATAAAAACATCACTACTAACCTCCATTTCAATAAAGTGTATGTTCAATGCATATATGTATCTAATAATTTGACATAATACTCAATGCAATGGATGAGTTTCTTTTGTGAATCCTATTTCTAATTCCTAAATTCGTCTTGTGTAATATAGAGCGAATGAGTCAAAATCTCTCTAAATTATTACTATCATTTTGTGAGATTCATACATAAATTATTAAGCGTTTATTTTATATATCCCATGAACTCTAAGTTTCTATAGATTAAAATATTTTACTTGAATATGCAAGATTTGCTAAAAAGCACATCTAAACTGAGTTTACATGGCGCAAGGAATTAATGACAATCTGATTTATTTATTTTTGGGATAATATATAACCCCCCATTAAATTTGGCACCAAAATTTATTTTAGCATCTAAACTACACGGGCATTCATATACCCTCCTTAACAATTCACAACTGAATTTATTTCCACCCAAAAATCTGACATGACAGAAAAAAAATATAAAAGTATTTTATATTAATTTTTAGAAAAAAATAATCCTATTTATATATATTATATAAAAAAATTAAAAAGAGATAAAAAAAAAAAAAAAAAAAAACCACCCAACCCTTAACCCCACCTCTTTCTTCATCTTCATCAAAGCCCTCCACCCCTTTTTTTCTCTTCTTCGAAATACCCCACCCACATAACACCCCATGCCACTTCTCCTTCTTCGCCCCCACCACCCCTCCCTCTACCCACAACACATCCAACCCCAAAAATGAAGTTAATTTTCTTTAATAATGGCAAATTTTGATTCTTTTTTGTTGCTTTTTTCTTCTTCCATGGACACACCACCCTACACCTCCATTAATGTCTTATTTCTTTTTGATTATCATACATCTTCACTAATAATCTCTCTGTCATCAATTTCTTTTGAGAAAATTCTCGGGTGCATTTTAATGAACAATTCTCTTGGCAAAATTTTAACTTCAAAAAATAACACTAATTAATATCAATAGAGTAAAGTTCACTGATTTTACCCAATTTTCATCAATAATTTTACTCTATTTTGTTTATCTAAAAAAATTCGAAGAAGAAGATTAATAAACCAAAAAAAAAAAATTAGTCAACTGCCAGGTTCTATCGAAGAAGAAATATATTTTCACCTCATATTCCAATTGAGAACAAACACATGTGAAAGGGTTGGTGCTGACGTGACACTAAAGAAAATTAATAAACAAAATAAAAATTGAAAAATAAATTTAAACATTTTTTTTACATGGTGTTGATGTAACATTGACCTGGCGCTGATGTGGTGCTAACAAGGTGCATGTGTAGGTGCACTCTCCCTTGTGAGAGTGGTCTTGTATTGTTAGGATGAAACTAAATTCACTTGTGAGTTGTTAAAGGGGGTATTTAAACGCCCGTATAATTTAGGTGATAAAGTAAATTTTGTTGCCAAGTTTGGAGTCTTTTAAAAATGCATTTTCCCTTTATTTTTTAATATTTAAGATAAGATATGAAATTCATGGTTTAACCTATTCTCAAATTCTTTTCCACATGTACCATTGAGCAGTGACAAAGCCAGCCTACAGTTCGAGTGTTCATTCAAACCTTTTTCTATAGAAAATTATACTGTTTATATATAGTTTAAATTATTTTTTTATTTATATATAGTTGATGTCAAACTCCCTTAGACTAATTAGTAGTGTTCACTTATTTAGACTTCGAATCCCTTAGTAAAATTTTTGACTCTGCCATTGTTATCAAGGAGAGAAAACTTTTGAAGAGGATTTTTCAAAAAGAGGAAACATTTGGAATGTAATAGGGAAAAAATTAGCTAAAATAACTATAGTTTGCTAAAATTATGATTTATAGCTAAATATTATAGGAGAAAAGTGAGCAAAATCGAGAGAGAGAGGAGGGAGGCAAGTGAGATCTAGAGAGAGTCAAGAGAGGGGAATTGTAAATGCATATTTGTCAAATTGTATATGTATATTTGTCAACTAATTGTATATGTGTAACTGATATACATTTATATTTGTATATCTAGCAAGTGAAATTGCGAGATAGAGGAGAGAGACAAACGAGATAAAGAGAAAGAGGAGAGAGGCGAGAGAGAGGGTAGAGAGTAGAGAGACAAATTCTATATGTATATCTATCAGATAATTATATATATATATGCAACTGCTATATCTATACATTTGTATATCAGAAAAGAAACTACACAGAGTGAGAGAGAGAGTGTAGAGAGGTGAGAGACAAAAAGAAAGGAAAGAGAAAATAACAATAAAATCTTAATTATAACTATAAATTGTAATTTTTTTTCAAATTATAGTAGTATAATGCAAATACATATCAAATATTTAACTAATTACATAATTTATCCTTTTTTGAAATATGACACACACACTTGTTATGTTCTTTCAAAGATATTCTACTATAAATTTAGAATAAATAATTCAGATATAAAACTTATATAGCGATAATAATTTAGATTTTGATATTTTAATATAAATTTATAATAAATAATTCAAATATAAAACTCATATAACAGGCAATAATTTAGATTTTTCTTTTAACCTATTCACCCAAGAAATTGAACCCTCTCAAGGAAAATTCAACTGTCTAGCAGATGATAAGTCTAACCACCTGCTGAGTCACGAATGACTTTACATTTATGATTTCTCATTATATCAAGGAATCTCTCGAATATCCTTATTCTTCTCGCATAGCCCACCATGTTTTACTTCTTTCACCACCTCAATTACATCTTAGTTTATCATCTCTCAACTCCACCTACAAATTACGCAAAATCTATTTTACTATTATTTCATTAATATATTTGAATTCACGACGTATTTTGTCCAATTCATACAAAATTGGACTTGTCCTAATCCTCCACTATATATACACAACCCATTCCTTTCACTTTTTCCAAACCAATCTCACTTTTTCTTGTTCTAGTTTTCTTTGAAGCATTTTATCAAACAGTTTCTCTACACCTTTATTCTCCATCTTCTTGTTCTTCGTTAGCTGGAGATTCAAAAGTATGATGAGCAATTGTGAAGCTGATGTTGAATATCTACAGAACCCATCTTTGATTTCTCAATTCTTTTCTCTTTCGAATATTGAAAAAGTTCCTGAAGATTACAGTTTCTGGAGATGGGGTGCTCTGTTTTTATCTATATTTGTTACTTTCAGCTTAATCAGAAGAATTCAGTTTACATTCGTTTATTTACGTAGAATAAAGCCTTCTGATGAGCCTATTCTTCAGTATCTCAGCGAAGATTTCGACTTTTCCGATGATGATGACGACGAATGCTCATCGGTTTCTTCGAATGAAGAGATAATTACACCCGCAGGTGATCAAGATTTTTCCGTGGCGGGTCAAAAAAGTAATTTAAGAATTAGACGGCGACGGAGCAGCTACGAACTGTTTCCGCTAACCGAATATGTCGCCGGAAAAAGTGTTGTAAAGCTCTGGGATTTGAACAATGAAGAGAAGATGAATAAATTTCAGACGGTGCCGTCACCGGTGATGGTTTTTTGGTCCGAATCGAGAGATGAGAAAAACGGCGTCGTTTTAGCAGCTTATGACACTAGAATACGGCGTCAGTCGCCGGTGATACGCGCCGATTGGGGTACAGGAAAAGTGGTGGGGACCGGCGGCGTTGAGGAATTCTACGTTAGAGACGAAGTTGCCGGAATTCTAAAGGTCGGTGATATGAGGAAAGTGGAAACGCCGGTGAGGATGGTGACGGCGCTCGACGGTGACATGTGGTGGGACGCCGGCGCCGTTATTGTAGACGATGACTTGTTAATTTGTTAATTGATGCTAATTTATTTAGCATTTAATTTAATGTAAAATTCATAACTAATTTTAATATTTCTTTGTATATAATTAAACATTAATTATTATTCAAAAAATTATAAGATAATTGATTGAAGAACACCTTTCTCTATAGTTTGTACATAATTATTTAGTTTTATCAAAATTAGATGAAATTTCCATTAATGTTAATTTGATGAGCAGCTGACTTAACAATATTTAAGTTAACTAATTTTCTAGATGTTAGTATTTTAATACTATGTTTTTCTACAAAAATTAGTACTTATATATAATATAAGGTTTACTCGAGGGTTACATATTGATTTGCTTAGCTGGTGAATGTACCTACCAGGTTCGATTTTAAAATTTATCGATTTGACTTATTAATTATGAATTTATAAATATATTAAATTATTACAGAATTATTAAGATATTAATTTATTAATTATCGATTGTTATCAATAAAAAACTTCAAATTGTTAAGAATTGACAATCTAGTATAAAATAAAAATTAAAAATTAAAATAAAATTAAACAATACTTTCTTTGTTTCATAATAATTGAATTGTTAGGCTGTATCACACCTATTAAGAAAAAGAAACAAAGACAAAATTTAGTTATGTTTTTTTATTTTTATCCTTTTCAAACTTCAAACGCTCATTTAATGCATCATTTATTTTTAATACAAAATTCAACTTTAGAAAATCAATTAATAAAGGGCAAAATTGAAAAAAATTATCAACATAACCATTGAAAAATGAACAATTTAATTATTTTGAAAACTCAAAAATCTCCCAACAATTCAATTATTTTGAAACAAAGACAGTAAACTATTATTAATAAATTAATAATTTTTTTGATTCGAATTATTAATTTTAATTCGAGTTTGGACAATTCTACTTCTACCTACCATTTTATTGATTAGATTCTAAGAATTCTTTCAGGATTTTACTTCTATTTAATTAATAAAATTTTAAATCTAATTTGTATTACTTACCATTGAAGGAATATTTCATAAATGAATCGTGAGTTGACTTGCTAAAAATATTGTGTTTTACTTTATTTATATTCTTTGACAAACCTCAATAACATATTGATTTTGGCTATCTATGTGAAGTCTATTCAACAATTAACGTTAGTCCATTAGTTAAGTTGGAAAATATTTATAAATTTGATATAAATTATTAATTTTATGTTCAAACTGTTGTTAGTGTTAAAAATACCTCTCTACTTCAGTGATTGAACTTAAAGAAACTTCTAATCTTGTAAAGTGCGTGAAATACATCCTTAAATTCTTGTCAAGCTAAGGAGTATTTTTAATAATAGTAGTGGATCGAAAGTGTATTTTAGTTTAGTTAGTTAGTTCTAGTAGAGGGGAGTTCTAGAAAATGTCAATATTTCAGGGGTGAAACCAATGACTTACACCAAGTTTGGGATATTTCCAATACTATTCTTTAAAAACGACCTTTTTAAATAGTTCTGTGCATTTGGCTTGAAAATAACCCATAAAAGTACATTAATTTTCTTAAAGTTAGTTGGTTCTTGTTTATAACAAATTTTAACGTGATAAAAAATAAATTATAATTGCAAATAAAATAGGAAGAAACATAATTTTATTCATAAACAATGTGGGTACGCTGGGAATTCTCCATGATTCGAGGGTCATTATGACATATCTTTTGAATGTAGGATGATTTTGACCTTTCTGACTCCTATTTTGATTTCTTTATGAATACCCATGTATTTGTGGGGTACTCGAGATGTCTTTTCAAGTCAATACAATATCTTTATATAGACATAAATTAGTATTTAGGTAGAGTAACCTTCAAAAAAATCCTAAATAGGACTCATCTTGTGAAATCCTACAAAATTTGGATCCGTACAAACTTGCAAAATTCATGGAGAAATTAGTTGAATTCCTTCTGTAGACAAGTAAATATATCACACAATCAATTGCAGGTCAATCTCACACAAAGTGAAGAGATAAATCGACAGGCTTGGAGATGAACAATGTAAATACAAAAGCTTCTCAACTGATTTAGTATCAAGCACCAACTTCCTTTTGAGGGATGCATGTATTTAACATGCTTATTCCTAAAACATGAATGTTTACGAACGATCAGTACTTTAAAATGAAAGATTTCACTTTTCAAAATATAAAGTGAAACGTTCTGAATTTGCAAGATAAAAATGTAGAAGTCATCACCTTAATTTAACGAGGTAAGATTTAACAAAGATGAGAGAATCAAATAACTGCTTAGAACTTAGTGTGACTGTTATGGATGTAAACCTTAGGGAAATTATTTTCCATGTCCACTTGTTCTTGTTCAACATTTCTTGCAGAATCCTCAGCTGTAATGCTGCAATTATATAACTCAATTGATTCCAAAGTACCTATTTCTACCAAAATCTATTGAAACTTCTTGCAGGTAGCGACATTTCTTAGAACGAGGCGTTTTAGATTTTGGAACTTATCACTGCTAGCTTCTGAATGCTTA
>DF363188.1:2362-15196 GCA_000787875.1 Solanum virginianum
CCTTATATGATTATCTACATGTCACATGCTACATATACAGCCCTACAACTCTAATATAAAAAGCCTAGCTAGGGCCAATCTTGATATAAATTTACCACTGATCAGTTGGTCATTTGTATTACATGTTGTGCACAGATTATACAGTAAAGGTAAAGTGATAAAAAGAACATAAAGTATATGGTCCCACAGTATAACTAAAGATGGTCTCTTATCCTACACCAGTGCATAGTTTTATTTTAGTTGCTACTTCATATATAGTATTTCTTGGCTTACATATTCAGTATATTATCTCATACTAACGTCCCTTATGGGGGACCTGCATTACATGCTGTAGGTATAGGTGCTATATCCCCAGTAGGAGTACAGGATATCCAGCTGTGGTTACCAAGCTCCAGGTTGCTTCGAAGCTTTGCGGATCTAGGGCTTAAATTTTTGTATTGTATAGTTAGTCAAAGCGGGCCCTGTCCCGACCCTTATCAGATGTTTTTCCTTATCTAGAGGCTTTGTAGACTAGATATAGGTCGTTTCTCCCACGCCTTATCGGCAATGGGTGCCAGTCCGCCTTAACAGGACTTTGGGCGTGACAGAAGTGATTGATTTTGCATGATTATCTAATTCATGCTTATATTATGAATTGATTTTGTCCAATGAGACTATGCATGTTTTGAGCTATAAAACTATGATCTATTATGAGTTCTAGTGATGGATTTCAAGGTATCCTACATAAGGGTTTTACTACATGTTGGTGGGTTGATTTTTATTAAGTTTTCTCATCTTATTTCACTCTTGAATTGCATGATTTTAAACAAGTATCATGAACCCACCATGTGTTTGATAAAATATAAAGTAAAGAATCTCAAGTTATTGATGATCTATTTCATGATTTACAAGTCAAGTGACTATATGATTATTAATGGCTTTCAAATATGTATTGAATTAATGAAAATTATTTATGATTTTACAAGTTACAAGTTAAGCCCTATTTCAGGATTATTACCTCTTGTGAGCCATTCATGTAAAAGCAGGGGTTCTGTATGATTATGATCTACTCTCACGTTTCATGTTAGGCTCACTAATAAAGGTCAAGCATGTTTCAAGAGCTACTCCAGTCATGTTTCATGTTTTCTTATGAGTTATACAAGTATGATTATTTCAAGTATTCTGTGGGATTAGACTTAGCACTGATTGAGGCTTAAGATGGGAGCTCGACCCAAGGGATCCTTACATAAAGTCTTTTGTATCTGAACTATGTGCCACCATAGGATTATGATTATTACCCTTGCTATACTAGTGGATCCATCTAGTTCAAGTTATCATGTTTTGTTTGCCTTGGCAAGTAGACCACACCTAGCCCGGGATTGTCATGCCCATCCACCTGACCGAGGGGGTGTCATGCCTTGGATTCCAAGTTGTACTTGCTTAGTCTATATTGGTTAAGGTCTCCTCCCACACATATATTGCGTATTAAGAAAGTTGAATGATTTATGAGCATGTTTTACTTCAAGCATTGATCATGCATACCATTTTAAGGTTATACTTATCCATTGCCTATGTTATGCATTTTGACTATATTGGCCTATGTCTTGTTGCATTGCATCCCGCATACATAATACATTCAAATGTACTAATGCATACTTTATGCCTATAAGATATTACCATGTAGAGACCAAATTTCCATTCTTTTCCATGTGGCTAGTACGATCCGTTGAAGCAAGCTTTGGTGAGTCCTCAAGTTTGAGGACACTTTCTATGTTACTCTTGCTATTTTGAGACTTCTTTATGTTGAACAATTGTTACTATAAGGGTGATCCCGAAAAGTGTCTTGGCCCCCGCTCCATTCTATGTTAGAGGTGTTGTTGGATATTATGATATACTTATGCTATGAATTTGACTCTTTTATGTCTTTATGGATAGCAAGATTTCACTTAGTCCCACTTCTCTTTTTATTAAATCTCTTGTTGTTGTTTAACTTGCTTCCTTGACCAAGGATGTGTGATTGATATGCTAAGAGGCTTGTTTGAGGTCCCTTCGAGTTCCCATTCGCCATGTGATATCTAGGCCTTAGGCTTGGGTCATGACAAACTTGGTATCAGAGTACTAGATTGTTAATGGTCCTCAAAATCCAACACAATACGTCGATTAGAGTCTTATTCATGGTAGTGAAGCGCACCACAACTATGAATGGGAGGATATGAGGCATTTTAGGAAATGTTTCAGTTCTTCATGGTCTATATCGTGGATCTAGGGCTTAAATTTTTGTATTGTATAGTTAGTCAAAGCGGGCCCTGTCCCGACCCTTATCAGATGTTTTTCCTTATCTAGAGGCTTTGTACTCTAGATGTAAGTGTAAGGTCTTTCCCTTAACGAATACTCTTTTATCTTCTAGATCATACCAATTCCAAGAGAGTGACTAAGGAGAACTCGTACACCCGAGGAGCAATCGACCCTCTCACTCCTCAAGCTCCGCAAGGAGGAAGGGTAGTCCAAGATGAATTCCGAGATGCTATTACAATGTTAGCTCATGCTATGACCAACCAAATTAACCAAGGGGCCCAAGCCCCTCATGCCCCCTTTGGCTTATAAGGTGAGGGATTTCACAAGAATGAACCCATCAGAGTTCCATCGATCCACGATGGATAAGGATACCCAAGAGTTCATAGATGCGGTGTACAAGGTGCTATCAATCATGGAGGTTAATTCGGAGGGAAAAATGGAGTTTACGGCCTACCAATTCAAAGGGGTGACTCAAATTTGGTTTACACAATGGAAGTTAGAGAAGGGGAATGATAATGCTATCTCTTGGGAAGAGTTCAAAGCCGCATTCCTCAATTGTTTCTTTCGTATTGAGCTAAGAGAAGCTAAGATGATGGAGTTTATGAACATTAAGCATGGTTCCATGAGTATGAGGGAGTATGCCCTCAAGTTCAACAAGCTCTCCAAGTATGCTCCACAATAGTTGCTTGAAATCATAGTTATAATCATAATTGGATCATAAGTCACATCATAAATCTCATGAAAATCTTGTTCATGTATGCATATGCCATGAATAATGAAGGAATATCATGGGTATTAGGAATACAAAATTAAAACATCATAATAAGATAAAATCATATGAAATCCATGAAGAGATCAATAACTAAAATATACTTGAATTCACCCATGCATAGATTCATAAATTAAAGGGACATACATATTTAATTTTTCATAAAAGCTATGTAAATCATAATAAAAAGATTCAAATTCATCATAAAATCAATAATTAAGTTTAGCCCATAGCTCAATTTCAACAAATTAAAACTAATTTTAAAGACCCATTTGCAATTCATACTTTGAATCATAAAATTGAACAAATAGACTTTTGGGTCTTCATGATTGGAAGGGAATAATAAATTGATCCAACATACCTTGAATAAGTTAGGAGAAATAAGATGGAATTGACATAAACTAACAGCCCTCTTGAAATATTAGGTTGGATTTTCGAAGCCTTGCTTGAGTGGAGTCTTAGAAGATAGAATTTCTTATAGTCTAAGTACTTAGAATGAGAATGAATAATAATGATGGAGTATAGGTTGATTTAGGGGTTTAGGATAGGTGAAAAGGTCATAAAATACCCTTAAAGTAAACAAAAATTACGAGAAGATCATTAATGAAGCGGACTTAAAATTTGTCCAACGCACCCGTACAAATGCATCACAATCCAGTCAAAGTTCCACGGATCATACAAGTGTCCATGAAAAGCCCCCATTCAATATTTTTAAAAATTTGGCCAAGGATGTCTCCATTGAAGGCTTCACAATCCGTGAAACTCTCCACAGTCCATTGTAAAGTCTGTAAAAAATATCAAGTGTTGAGACGCTAATTCTATACTTACAAAATATTTCCACATGGTCCTTCTATAAAAGGTCACCATAGTCAGTGGTAAGTTGTACGATCCGTAAAACTAAACTTGGTTGCTGCCTTAGCCAATATAGTAGCTTGAAGTCAAGGGCACCTTCCAAGAGATCCTTTTATGGCCAGTGGAGAGGAGCACGAGCCATGAAAAGCTCCATGGAGGGCTTCTTGGCCTTGAACCTCTTCTAAAGCCATAAGAAACAATGTAAATAGCCAAAGGTCACCCCAAGGCTACCTCCACAGCTCGTGGAGGTGACCATTGAGAGGCACCTTGGTCAAAAATATTGTAAACCCAAATTTTAAGCATCATTAAGGCCTCTCGAGGTGCAGATCCTTACATCAAGTCAGAATATTAGTACTGGTCATGTAATCTGGCTATTCTAGAGTCTCATGGGATTGCCTATACTTCTTACCAGTTCATCAGCCTTGTAAAGGAGTGGTGAAGATCATCTTTAGCTCATCAACCTGTTGGATCTCCATCTATGACATGGGATTAGTTTATAAGAGTTTTCCTAGAGAGATATACACTATATAGCCTTTGGAATAGTCACCACGATGAGTTTGACAGACTTCAGTAGGGTTCTATGTCAGTTTTGGACTATGAGGCTAGATTTCATAGATTGTCCAAATATGCTCTGCCCAGTATTCCTACTGAGTTTGAGAGGATTTGACAATTTGCCAAGGGATTGGCAAGGTATCTATAATAGACTACTACTTGCTTAGTGTTGGCTGGAGGCACTTTACAGAGTGTAGTGGATCACGCTCATATGATACAATGCATTAAGCATGAGAGAAAAAGTGGCAAGAAGAGGTCTTGTCAGCACCACCTGTTTATTAGACACCCACCGTGAGATATGGAGTTTCAAAGGCAAGGCCAGTCAGATGACGTAGCAATCCTAGTTTCTACTAGTGTTGATAGTCCCCGATCTACTCATGTGGACCATGATAGCTCCTTTGGTTAACCCACGCATGGTGGCTTTTCTTCATAGCCATCTTAGTGACAGGAGACTAAGGCTTGTTATCATTGTGATGAGATCAGGCACTTAGACCATTGTTATGCTCACCATGCACTTCCTATTCAGACTTTTGGTGCTTAGCCAGCTCATCTAGCTCTAGCACCAGTACCTAAGGACACACCCTAGGCTGTGAGGGGTGGTAAAAGAGGGATTGTAGTATAGCGAGAGCTAGTGCTTATGGTGGCTCACAGGCTACTGGAGGGTGTAGAGTTTGTTATATTGTCCCCGATAGAGTTGAGGTAGAGGCCTCTGATGCAGTCATTACAGGCATGGTTCAAGTATGCCACCATTATGTTTCAATTTATTTGATCTAGGCTCTACTTATTCTTATGTGTCAGTTATTTTACTTCTAATATTGATATTATATGTGAGTCTACTTATTCTTTGGTGTCAACTATTTTACTTCTAATATTGATATTATGTGTGAGTCACTTGCCACGCCTATTTGCATTCCACCCCTGTAGGTATATCATAAATGGTGAATCGGGTATATTGGGGTTGTATTGTGACTTTTATGGGAGAGATACCAGTGCTAATTTGATATTGTTTGATATGGTTGACTTCAATGTCATATTAGACATGGATTGGTTATGTAAGACCCCATTCATGGGAGTAGGAGACATACAAGAAGTAAGCTTTAGAAAAATTTGAATTTTTAGTGTTTACGAAGGGGGTTTACAACTCATAAGATGAGTACGACCCATGAAGTGGGTTTGTAGAACCTGGCAGACTTTATGAAATTTGAGAACTTTTTAAAGTTCAATCTACATCTTATCAGATGAACCGTTGAGTCTTCTACGAGTCATAGATGGTATCATAGAATGAGAATCAGAGAAAGGGGTTTTTGATGTTTGGAAAAAGGGCCATTAGATGACACCCCATCTACGGCCCATAGAATGTTCTATGGCCTGTAAATATAGTCTCATAGATCTGTCTAGCCAGGATTCTAATAGGGTAAATTTGACCTTTCCTCTTTTTCTAAGTCCAAGCTACATCATGTTGACCCCATCTATGTCCCGTATCAGTATATACAACCCTAATTCATCTCATTCCTCCTCATTCCAAAAATACTCTAAGTCTCAATACTCTCTCAAGCTCTTCAAGGCTTTCAAGAAAAGGGTTCAAGCTAGGGTTTCAAATCTTCCATCTCTAAGCTAGGTTTCCTCCTCCATAATCACACCAGAGTATGTGGGTTTGATTATGGGAACACCAAGGTATATGGGTTTGATTGTGGCAAAACTTCCTTCACACAACTCCAGTCAATCTTCTTCTCAAACTGAATGAGATTTATGGATTATTTTAAGGGCATTTATGAACTCTTGCTTATGGTGATATCATTATGCATTATACACATGATTTCTATTTGGGTTCTTCAAGTAGTGAGTTTATTATGCTAAAATATTATTGGGGTTGGACATTGTGAGGGATTTTATGATATTAAAGTCATCTACTCTATGCTGCTATGAAAAGCTATGGAAGAACTTGTGAAATATTAGTGGATTTCATGCTACCCAAAACAAAGATTTTACAATAATGATGGTAAGTTCATTTGAACAACTTTAAATGAATTGATTTCTACTCCTCTCTTGTCTCATACTGTTGAAGTGCATAATTTTAAGTACTTATGTATACAGCCACCATGTTTGACTAAATCTACATTACAAGGGTTCTTATGTTAATGAAAGATTATTGCATGAATTTCAACACAAGCATGTTAGGATAAGTTATGGGCTCCTAAGCATGTATTGAACTCATGAAAAGTTCCTATGATTTGTAAGTAAAATATTAAGACCTTATGATATATATTCTACCCTATATTGAGAAAATAATGTCTACATGAAGGGGACACACATGATAACTATTCTACCCTCATGTACTATCTAAAGCTCACTAGAAGAGGTCAAATATGTTACAATCTCTACCCTCATGTGTAATGCAATGCCAACTAGAAGGAGTCAAGTCGATGTTATCTTTTACCCTCTAGTATAAGGTATAAGCCACATGTAGGGGTCATGTATTTGGACAAGCTACGCATGTCATGTTATCATGTTTCTATAAGCTATGCAAGTTATGATTAAGCATATAATCATTTCAAGAATTCTGTGGGACTAGACCTAGTATTGAAAGAGGCTTAAGGTGGGGGCTCGACCCAAGGGGTCCTTAATAAAGTCTTGGTCTCTTACTATGTGCCACCATAGGTTTATATTATTTTCTAAAATGGGCTTTTACTAGTGGATCTAACCAGGGTATATTACCTACTATGTAGGGTTATCCTCCTACATATAGAGTGAAACAAGTTATGCAAGTATGATTATCTTCATGCATGTTTTAACTTAAGCATTAATAATACATGTCAGATTAAGCTCATGTCCATTGATTATGATTATGCATAGGTACTATAATAGCTTATGTTCCTTATTGAATGGCACTCTGTATACTTAGTATATTCCAAGTACTAACGCATACTTTTTGCTTACATGATCTAACCATGTAGGGATCAGAGCTATTGTTCATCCTCTTCCTCCTCGTGGCTAGCAAGAATCCTTCGAAGACTATTATTGGTGAGTCCTCCATTTCAAGGATAACATTCGCTATACTTTCATGGTTTTGTTAAGACTTGCCTATTTTAGGCTTTTTATCTTTTGAGGGTGATCATGGGAGAAGCCTTAGCCCCTGTTACACTCATATTAGAGGTGTTATTGGATATGAAAGTTTATTTATCGAGCTTGACTTCTATTATCTTTATATAATTGTGAAGACTTCCCTTAGTCCCTTTGTCCTTTCTATGCTTGTTGTACATGGATGATATGATGCAAGTCCCAAGTCCCTGATTGCCCCCATAGCGTGAGTCATACTCACCTATCCCTTAGACTTAGTTGTTATGTGATCATGTTTATCCTCTTCCCTATAACATCCCCATAGCGTGAGTCCAAAGCCCCGCTTCCCTTAGAAATTATATGCTATATGTTTATTTCTCTTTTATGCTCCCGTGAAACTAAGGATGTGCCATGCATGCTTGAAAGGCTTGTTTGGTATCTCTTCAGGTTCCCATTCACTGTGCCACGTCTAGGCCCTAGGCTTGGGTCTTGAAAATCTTGGTATCAGAGTACTAGGTTTATAAATGGTCCTCAAAAATCCAACACACAGTGTCAAGGAGACTCTTGTTCATAGTTGTGAAGTATGCCACAACTATGAATAGGAAGCTATGAGGTGTTTTAGGAATAGTTCACTTCTTCATGATCTATGTCATGCCTTAGATTTAAAATAAGGTTTCCTTCCCTAATAGGTTGTCTTTTGTTATTTATAGATCATGCCACAACAAAGGAGAATGGCTCAAAGAGCTCCCACACCTGAGGAGAGCCCGGCCTATATGGCTCCTCAGGCTTCCCAAGAAGAAGCGGTTATACATGATGAATACCAAAATGTCATTTCCTTGTTGGCACAAGACGTGACCAACCAATTGAATTAAGGATCCCAAGCTCCTTAGGCTCCCACCCTGGCTTCAAGAGTTAGAGATTTCACAAGGATGAACCTTCTGGAGTTCCATGGCTCTAAAATGGAAGAGGACCCCTAAGAATTCATTGATGAGATACACAAAATGCTTGCTATTAGGGGGGTGAGTTCGAAGGATAAGGTGGAACATGTGGCCTATCAACTCAAGGGTGTTGCACTAGTTTGGTTTACTCAATACAAACTTAAGAGAGGGAATGATGACCCCATCCCATAGGAGGAATTTAAAGCCGCCTTTCTCAACCGATTCTTCCCTGTTGAATTTAGAGAGGCAAAGATGATGGTGTTCATGAATCTCAAGAAAGATTCCATGAGCATGAGGGAGTATTCCCTTAAGTTTAACAAGCTCTCTAAATATGCTCCTCACTTGGTTGCCGGCTCTAGGGCAAGGATGAACAAGTTTGTGTCAGGGATATTTGACTTGGTTAATAAAGAATGTCACACTGTTATGCTTATGGGTGATATAGACTTGTCTTAGCTCATGACTCATGTTGAGCAACTTGAAGGGGAGAAGCTTAGGAAGAGAAGGAATAGGGAGTCCAAGAGGGCTCGGCATGATGGTGGTTTTCAAGGTGCTAATGGTGGTCACTTCCAACAAAGTCACAAATACCAAGGCCAAGGATCCTCCAATTCTAAAAAAAATTTGCTAATGATAGGGTGCCTAACCCTTGGGCTCAAGGTGGCAATGGTAGTATGACTTTTCCGAGGTGCCCAAAAAGTGGGAGAAATCATAGTGGCAAATTCTTGAGGTACTCAAATGCTTGCTTTAGGTATGGAAACATAAGCCACAAGCTTGTTGATTATCCCTACGCTCAAAATAATGGAAAGGATGGTCGTCCCCAAGGACAAGGTGCACATGCTGATCAAAGGGCATAAGGAGGCTAATAAGGGGGTGCTTCATGTCACAATCAGTTCTATGCTCATCAAGGGAGGCAAGGAGTGGAGGAGGTGCTTGATATTATTACCCATATGTTAAAGATTTATGATTATGGTATGTATACTTTATTGGATCCGAGTGCTACTCTCTCTTTCATTACTCCTTTTGATGCTAACAAGCTTCATGTGTGTCCCGAATAGTTATGTAAACCCTTTTAAGTGTTTACCCTCATTGGTGAGTCCACTCTCGCTAAAGGAGTCTACAGGTGTTGTGGTGCCTTGTGATTTTGTTAAACTTGACACGGTGGATTTTTTGACATTATTCTTGGGATGGATTAGTTACATGCATATCATGCTTCCACTGATTGTAGAACTCATAAGGTTAAGTTCTAATTTCCTAATGAGCCCGTCTTTGAGTGGGATGGTCATAATTTGGCGGTCAAGGGTAGGTTTATTTTTTGTCTCAAGGTTCGAAAATTGATTTCTAAGGGTTGTATTTTGTCATAACCCGGACCTAGGATCTAAAAGTGACTTGGCGATTGGGAACCCGAGAGTGCCTAAACAAGCCTCAAATTATCCAAATTCACATCATCTGTTCGAAAGCACATTCAAAATTAAGACTCACGCTATGGGGATATCTTAGGGAAAGGGATTAGCATGAATTCACCTAGCATATAGCACATAATGACTAAGGGGCGAGAAATTATGACTCACGCTATAGAGGCAATTCGAGACTTTGGATCTTCGACATTTCCACATCAAACATACATATATATCATAATTCTCATAATCAATCCATAATAGTCATATCCAATAGATAGCCATAATCATAAGGTTCAAATACAACACATAACATATAGATCCAACTAGAGTCTACAAGATGTCCAACAATGCATCTAATCATAAGATTTGGTGGGGGCCAACGGGAATGTGACCTCAACCGACATGGGTAAGACAAAGCAAGCTATTACTTGGGATCCTAATGAAACCCCCATTATCGATAAAGAAGTGTTCTACTTACCAAAGGTAAACCATACTCCACCCTACGGGAACACATCCCATTTCGTATAAAGCAACCTTCCTTATGGGAATATATCATATTTCGGATAGAATTTCCACATATAATCCCATAGGAGGAATTTAAAGGAACACATCCCATTTCGTATAAAGCAACCTTCCTTATGGGAATATATCATATTTCGGATAGAATTTCCACATATATCATATCATGTCACATTATACTTCACCTTACGGGAACCTACCCCATTTCGTATGAAGCAACCTTCCTTACGGGAACATATCCCATTTTAAATAGGATTTTCCACTTATAGAATATCATGTCACCTTATAATTCATCTTACGAGAATCCATCCCATTTCGCATAAAGCAACCTTCCGTACGGAAACCCATCCCATTTTGGATAGGATTTCACATAGCCTATGTTGGGCACATAGTTCAACCCATCGGTGCTAAGTTGTCATCCCACAAGAATACTCATAATATGCATGCTTTCAAAAGGAGTAAGTCTCATCAAAACATTTCAATGCATTCTTAGGCCTAAAGGCCAAATATTATTCATAATAATTCATATTTATTCTCAAATGCCAAGTCATAATCATAATTCATAAGACTCATGCATAAAAATAGCTCATTCATACATACATAATAGTGCAAGCACCCATAATGCTCCAAGAGCCATAATTATAAACATATATGTGATCACATTCTTGTCATAAACATAATCTTATCAAAATCATATAATAAAATATTATTGGGCTTAACCCACTTTATAATTTTCATAAAAATCCAACGTCATGAATGTAAATGCCATGAATGATGTGAGAAAAGCCTGGTTAGTCAAGATTCAATCTAAAATCAACAATATAATATGAAATTCAAGTGAAAACATAATTAAATCCACATCTAGAATCATAATAAAATCACCCATGCATAAACAACTCTTAAAAAGGGACATGCATATTTATAGTTTCATAAACTCAATGTAAATCATCATAATAGGGCTTAAAGTAACTTAAAATCATCGAATATGTATAGCTCATACATCAATTTAATTTAATAAATCCAAATAATGAAAATCCATATTCAAAGAGAGCATAAATTCATGAAATTTGATTGAAAAGATTTGGGTCTCCTTGATTGGAAAGAATCAAGGATCAAACCCACATGCCTTAACCCAATGAAGAAGTTTCCAGAGAAATGTGAAGAAGAATTGCATTTGCCTTGATTTCCCAAGTTTGAATCCATCAAAGTTCCTTGAAAGAGTCTTTAGAGTGACTTGAGAGAATTCTCTTGAATGAGGGATTAGAATTAGTGTAGGAGATATTTAGGAATGTAAAGGGGGGTTTTAAAGGTCTTAAAATGCCTTGGGGATGGGTCAACTATCAAACATTCCCCAATAAAAGTGTCCCTTAAATTTATCCCCGGAACTCCCATGGCTTTCTCCATGAGTTGTGAGGCCCTTCAGGGGTTGTGAGGCGGTCGTGAAGACAGTATAGCCTAGACAAATTGTATGTAAAAGGTCATAACTTCTTCATCTGAACTCCAAATGAGGTGAAACGAAGTGCATTGGAAAGCTTATTGAAAGATCTTTAATTTGATAGATTATCGGTCACCTAGTTAAGAGATATGCCCATATAAAATTGACCCGAAAATTGGTACTTGTGAGAAATTTAGCCAATGGAATTCCTTTGAACTTGGCTTGATGTAGGAGGCTCATAATGGCCTTAAACAACATAAATAAGCTTGGATTGAAGGCTTGAGAGTAAACTTAGCTTAAGCTTGAAGATCCCATACTTAGAATTTTTTTGAGCTAAAAGTAAGCCATACAGTTGCCTATATGGCCCTTGAGCCTTCCCATGGTCCGTATGAAGGACCGTGGCACCAACCTTAGTCAAAATAAATTCCCACACCAAGAGTAAGGGAACACTTAGATCTTTCTTCCAATCTTGAGGGCCATAAGGCTAGCAACATAGCTAGTAGCAAGCCACACGGCTCGTGTGGTCCTCCCTAGGATGACACTTCATCCAAATTTTCTCTAAAACAAATTTTTCAAGTTCTAATGATGTCGTAGGATATCCGGGTCATTACACATTTACCATCTTATAAGGGTTTGGGATAGTAAGTCTAAAGTCCCTCCTATGAGTTAGTTCCGGTTGCCAATAAGTTTCTTGATGTCTTTCCTGATGAACTTCCCTGTGTCCCTCTCGAAAAGATGACAGATTTCGGTATAGATCTCCTCCCCGATACTCAACCCATTTTCATTCCTCCTTAACATATGGCCCCGATGGAGTTAAATGAGTTAAAGGACCAATTGAAGGATTTGTTGGAGAATGGTTTTATAAGGCCTAGTAAGTCGCCTTAGGGTGCAATGATATTATTTGTAAGGAAGAAAGATGGCTCACTTAGAATGTGCATCGACTATTGCCAACTCAATAAGCTCACATTAAAGAATAAATATCCCTTGCCAAGGATAGATTACCCATTTGATCAACTATAAGGGGCTAGTCATTATTCTAAGATC
>DF363188.1:15269-33596 GCA_000787875.1 Solanum virginianum
ATCGATCTTCGGTCCAGGTACTACCAAATGAGGGTAAGGGAGTGGATATTCTCAAGATGGCTTTTCAGACTAGGTATGGGCATTTTCAATTTATAGTGATGTCATTTGGCTTAACTAATGCATCGGTGATATTTATGGATATGAAGAATATGGTCTTTAAACCCTACCTTGATAGGTTCACAGTGGTCTTCCCAGATAACATATTGATTTACTCTCGGAGTGACAAAATTGACTCAAAAGAAGGCAAATTTTGTTTGGACAGACAAATGTTAAAAGAGTTTTCAAACTTTGAAAGACAAGCTTACATTTGATCCTATTTTGGCTCTGTCACAAGGGTTAGAAGGGTTTGTGGTTTATTATGATGCTTCAAGGGTTTGTTTGGGGTTTGTGTTAATGCAAAGCGGCAAAGTCATGGCATATGCTTCTCAAAAATTAAAGGTGCATAAGCGTAATTATTTCACCCATGATCTTGAGTTAGCGACCATGGTATTTGCTTTGAAAATATGGCATCAAAAATTAGGCATCAAATGTGCTGTAATTTGACAGCACATCACTTGTACATAGGTTCTGGGGGCTTTGGTATGGCATTTTAGGAAATTACTGACTGAAAACTATCCTTGAACCATGCTTACCAACACTTTTACCTTCTCAACTCATCTAATTTCACTAACTTCTCCCTTATTCCCCTATTTCAAGCTTTTCTCGGGCTTTTTCTTTCACTTTTCAGCTATGCCTCCATTTTTAACTCATTTTTGCTAATCTTTTCAACTCAAGGCACTCTTTCTTTTCTTTTTCTTCACCTAGCTCATGATTATTTACTTTCTTTCTTTTCACCCCAACTAACTACCTCATTTTTGTTACTTTACCACAATAACGGCCACCCTCAACTTAGGCTTTTAGCCTAAGATGAAGTGCACAATATCTATGCCTCAAACCAGGGCCACCAATGCAGCTAGCCTCAACTTAGGCTTTTAGCCTTAATCAAGGTTAACATGTTCAAGTATAGATTAGGGCTAATATCAAGGTATTTCATCAAATGAGGTAAGGTTAGCAAGGTGTCAAGAAAGAATGAGTACATGAGAAGCTCAAACATTTGAAACAACGGATTCACTAATTCATTAGGTAGGTAATTTAGATAAAAGTGGGCTTACTATCAGAACAATGGCCTAAGATCACTTCCAGATCAACCAAATCACTAAACTAGTCTTAGAGTACTAAGGCAAGTTCTGCATCTATACATGATACATGAATGCATCAACATAAGCTCACAACACACATGGCATTGCACACACAATCAAGTATAGACTCCTAGGTCATGCTTCTAGCCTCAGCTTACCTTTACAGTATTAGAACAAACATTGCCAAATACTCAAAATGTATGAATGCATTAATAA
This sequence comes from Solanum virginianum, assembly GCA_000787875.1. Lineage (NCBI taxonomy): Eukaryota > Viridiplantae > Streptophyta > Magnoliopsida > Solanales > Solanaceae > Solanum > Solanum virginianum. Next base: position 16,664 of record DF363188.1, read on the forward strand.
CCACAATCCAAAAATTTTCGAGGGTACCTAATTTTCCCCAAAAACTTAAAGAATGGTTAAGAACTATATATATGCCAACAGATAACATTACTATGCATTTAAAAATTATCTACACTTCCTAAAACATGCCAGTTCAATAGAAAATTACACATCCACAAGAAAAAAGAGACACAACAAGAGAATCTTGGGATGAAAAATTGGGAAAGTTATGGACTTGAGGCTACTCAAACTTCACCTTAATCCATAACTTACACCCCCCCCACTAGAACATGATACTTTTTCCTCAAAGTAAAAACACAAACTTAAGACAAGAAAATGAAAACATAACATAAATATATAGACATTAAAAACTAAAAATTAACAAAACTAATATCCAAAACCCAACATAAGAACTTTATCCAACAAAAACATCCAAAAACCACCAGAAAAATAATATTGTCAAACATAAGGACAAAATATCCGTAAAGCAAAATAAGAGCTAGGGTCAAAAGGGGTCAAACATCATAGTGCTCAAGCACCAGTCTTGGGCTGATCTGCAGGGTCCTGGGGCTATATCTCTTCCTCGACAGTGTAGGTTGTAGCTACTCCTGAGGTACCCTCTCCATGTGGGGTGTGCTTCTCTCTATCTCTCTTAATGGCCAGTAGTAGCAACTCCTGCATCACCTCCTTTGGTATGGGCTCCTTCTCAGGTCTCGACCTCTTTGGGATTGGCTCCAGATCATCATGCTTGAGGGACCTCTTCCCATAGGTGTCCGAATGGTTAGTGAGCCAATCAAATGCCTCATCACCTACCAGTGCTATCTTTGGGGCTGGAACAGGGGCTGCCAATATATGTAATAAGTTGGCCTTGAACTTGGCCAATTCTTCAGTAACCGCGCTCGCATCGACAGATCTAGATCCCCCAAGACTCCTGTGGACTCTAATCTCAAATGCAACACTCCGGGCATCCACTGCTCAAACTCTCTCATCAACTAAGTCTCAGGTAAATGTCTTCATCCTCTCCTCATAGTCCCAAACAATCTAATCAATCAATGGCTGGACCCGTACTGACAACTCATGTAGCATGCCCTCTGCTACAGCCACCCTGTATAATAAAGCCTGAAATGCAATAGCAGAGAAAAGAGGGTCAACCTGTAAAGTAAATGTTGTTGGTGCTGGAGTACTAGAGGATGGTATAGACTCAATCTCAATCTCTGGTGTAAGCTCTGGAGTAGCCAGAGTAGTGTCGGTAGTAGCTAGAGGTAAACCTAGAATTTGAGGCTCTACCAGGAATTATTTTGGCATAGGAGGTGGGATAACTCTCTGTAGAGCTATTGGGTTTTCATCAGCCTTGATTAGGCTTGGGTCCATCGTATGTAAAGCCTCTACATGAGGGTCCAAGTGGAGAGAAACTCGCATACTAGCTTCCTTGCATAATCTATGAATTAGAATGGTGAATGGCAATGCTTACTAAGTGTGGACTGCTGACTCGTGGATCTGTTCTACCATAATATAAGCCCAATCAATGTCATAGCCTGCCAAGATGCTAGCCAACAACACGGTCCTCTCTAATATGATCACAGTATCTGTGAATATGGGCCTAATGCACCATCGGATAATAGACCACCAAAACTTTTCCCTAAATAAGAGATGGGCCTTCAGAATATGTTTGGCATGGTTTCTAACCTATATCGGCTCAACACCTTCCTCGTAAATTTAGCCTGCTATCCACCTCAATAACTCTGTTCTCAGCCCGACATCATTCTAATTAACTGTTTTCATCATGTCTGCCATCCTATGATAATATTCTGCTGTGGAGTGTGGAGCTCTGTAATTAGGTCTGATCAACTACTTTCCTCATGTTTTCCATCCTATGATCATATGCTGTGGAGTGTAGAGATCTATAATTAGGTCTGAATTGCACCCTTTGAATAGTTTCTGCTGAGATGTCAACAACCTCACCCCTGACCATGACTTCACTCAATCGTGGTGCATCAATGGGCTTCATGAGCCTCAGAAGGTTGCCACGTACAGTAGCATAGCAAGAGGCATAGAATTCTCAGACCAGGTAAGGGGCGTACTTCCCCAGCACTTGTGATAACCATCCTAACCCATGGCGGTCAATATCAGCTTCTAAACCTAGCACACCTTTCAACCCTAAGTCTTTCAACCCTGCTTCCTCATGAAGTCTCCACACCGGCCTCCCTCGATTCTTAGGTTCCAATCTCTTAGCATAGATCTCTTTTATTCTAGGAACACACCATCTTGTGTTTTGTGAGTCAGTGGAGGTGACGGTGTAAGCAGAATCAGCTGTCCCTAGAGGGGCGGTATCTTTTGGCTGAGCGTGAGACACTTCAAGAGAAACAGAATCAGGAGTGGAGTCATCATCACCTGACCCATCTTCTTCACCCTCCTCATCAGACTGGGAGGACCTATCCACTTCCATCGGTATTGTGGTTGAGTATGATCGTGTCAAGGGCATATTAGCCTCAGCATCAGGGTGCACATTCATCTCTTCAATTAATTGCATTTTGGTTGAGTGTGATCGTTTCAATGCCACCTTAGCCTTAGGGTTAGAGTGCACATTCATCTCTTCAATTGATTACTCCTTCTCGGTGGACTCATCCCTTAGGCGATGACCTGAAATAGAGGTAGCACCCCTTTGGCCTCTTGAAGACATTATCTCTTAAAAATTGTCAACATGTTAAAGCATGAGTCCCATGATGTTTTGTTTCAATCAAACAAGTAACAAATGAAAAAATCTAACAAGAACATTAAGACTACTTAAGTAAAAACAAACTGAACCAGGTGCAGGGCTGTAGATATGAGGTGCAGCTACGACTCGTAAAAAGGCCCACGAGTCATACTGCAGCCTCGTTGGACTAAGAAAACAGATAAAAATGCATTCTAGAATCAGGTACAAGGTGTAGGTATAACTCATAGGGTTACCTATGAGTTGTAGTCTTGACTCATATCTCAGTCCAGAGACATTTTGAGAATTCAAATCTAGGCCACGACACCACTATTATGACTCGTAATAGGTGCTATGAGTCATAGATGAATCTCATATAGTAACAGGTTAAGGCATAATGGATGACTGTTGCCTTCTACGAAGGGCCACTATTATTCGTAGAGAGACCTACGACTTCTAGTGGGTCCTCATAGCAGAAAACAGAGAGCCCGTCGAGTGTCTCTAGCCTTTCCACAAAGACCAAAAATAAATCAAGAAAGCATTAAAAGTTACACACACAAAGGCATAGGAGATACAATAGTAAACATAAGTACTCTTCATTAATAAATGTATCAAAACAAAGCATGAATATTTCTTTAACAGTTCAAAATTCCTCTAAGATTATCAACATCAACACACACTCAAAATAAAACTACAACACCCCTCAACCCAATAATTTTAGTCATACGTGATCTTCATAATGATCCATAAAGTACGCAACAAAAGCACATGGTCATAATATAAGATATTAAAATCACCAAACAAGGACATAATTCAAGACTCGACCATTTACAAAAACATAAACAATTGTATACCACATTCTTCTTACTATCACAGGCACTTTTGCATGGTTATGCTAATCATGATCTTGAGGCCTTCATTCAATCATCCACAAGACAAGGAATTTTCAGAGACAAATCGAATTTAACCGCAAAAATTTACCAGATGAATGTGTGAATATATGATGAGAAGAAGAAAAATAGGAAGAGTTCTTGGTGCATAATTCACTTGGGAAATTTTAGTGGGTGAAAGATGTAAAGATGAATGAAATAGTAAAAGGGAATGATTGGGGGAGTTATAAACTGAAAGGGAACGCTTCATCAAAGGACATGAAGAGTCAAGAGATGTTAGTCTCTTAATATTCAAAATGATTCGCCCTTTAAAATTTTGTAGACTAGTCTTACCAAACTGCTACTATGAGTCGTATAAAGTCATACGACCTATAGGTCCTAATCTCATAGCAGACCCAACACTTAGGAAAATTATGATTTCATACCTGAGCACTATGAACCCTACTTAAGACTCATAGGAGACCTTAAGAATCGTAAGGTTGGCTCGCAGAGTGTGTCAGCTTCGGGAACTCACTATTTCCCTCTACGAGGCATGAATACGACTCACAACATTCACTATAACTCGTAGGCCTACTTGTAGAAGTTGCATCCAAGCATAATTTTTCCATTCTTCAGTTCTTGGTTTGTTCCTAAAACCTATTACTTAAAATACACCAAAATTCCAATTGATACAACTAGTTCAAAGATGCAACAATCACAACATAATATTAAATCACCAACTAACAAGTTAAATACTATAAAATATCTCAAAATAAACCAACACACAAAAGATGCTTGGGTTGCCTCCTAAGAAGCGCCTTGTTTAACATCGTGGATCGACTTTGTCATCATAGATAATCAGACTTCTCCATAGGTCTCATTGTTGCTCCATGCACTCCTTCTTTGCTCATCCTGCACCCCCTCAAGCTTCTCAACGAGCTGCTCCATCCTATCTCCAAGCCTTTGCATTGATATAGTTTGTTGTTCCACTTTGTAGTTACATTTGATCTCACCCTATCTCCTTCACCCTCACTTGGTGCTAACCTGATCTCAAATTAAATTTTTCTAAAAGAATTTGGCACCTTGTAACTAATCAAATAAATCATCAATTCTGGGGAGGGGGTATTTATTCTTAATTGTCACCATATTCAATTGTCGATAGTTGATACACATTCTCAAGATGCCATCCACCTTTAGTTATACCGTGGAATCATATACATGTTCTTTTTATTACTTTATTTTTACTGTATAATCTGTCCATAGCATGTAATACAAATGAATAGTTGATCAGTGGTAAATCTATAGCCTCTTGAAGACATTATCTCTTAAAAATTGTCAACATGTTAAAGCATGAGTGTAATATTATAGTTGTAGGACTGTAGATGTAGCATGTGATATTTAAATAATCATACAAGACATTACGATAATGAAAAGAGTACTTTACACAAATAATAAAATGGATATGAGATGAAACAACTCATGAACTTTATTTAGCAATAAGAACCCATGTAACTTGGTATCCACGTATATATGCAGATTTAAAGATGGCTATGTATGGGAGCATATGAACATCTGAAAGTGTGGAGACATGGTTAATAGTTGTGTTAGAGTTGGTAAGTGCCTTTATGTGCCAAGGAAGAATCTAGACTTCATGTCAAGTAATACAAAATTGAGTAGCCTTACAAACCTCATTGGACCACCTTGTTATTACCTTAAAATAACCTTCTTTTCCTCCAAATATTTATCTACAAAATAGTAGATGATAAAACTAACTTTAGCAGCTAATAGATATATCTTTCCAGCCCAATCTCATAAAAAACAACACACTGGCAGCAAGCGTGTAAATATGAACCCGTGCTTATTCTTTCAATCTTTCCACCTCTAATCGTACTTTCAAATACACATTCTCATATACATATCATGTGCAGCCTATTTTAATTCCTTAACAGTCTCACAACAGCCCCCAAAGGACAACACATAGCAATTACACACAACATACAAGTAGGCAGCATAACATTACGACGTCTCGCTATACTTCGAAGTCAATAATCCCATATTAGTTTTAACTTTAACCAAACTTTATATAACATAATTACATATAAACCAGCTTCAAAACAATCCAAAAATAGTCCCAAAGTAAATGGAGGTCACAGAACAACAATTCCCAATTACCAGCCAACAAGTTCGTACTAAGAACATAATTACGATATCATACAAGAACTCACTTTTGCAGACTGTAAAAATACTGCAGCAACCTTTATACATCATTCTAGAACCAAGACTCATTAATAATAGTAGCATCCCTTCATAATCAATCCAATCCAATTAAAAAGAAAAAAGCTTCAAAATAAACAAGAAATATGTACAACAACCTTTGGAACACATGTTGTCCAACAATTTCAGCAAAGGTATAATCAGCTTAGTCTCTTGTTTTTCATGAGAAAACCATACTAAACACATAAGTATTCTTACTTACCTTTACCCTCAAGGTGTAGGGCTTCTCCAAGAAATGAGAAAACCATACTAAACACATAATTATTCTTACTTACCTTTACCCTTAAGGTTTAGGATTTCTCCAAGAACCCTAAAAGTCTCCTTATGGCTGCTTTGCAAAGCTAAGAATGAGTAGAGAGAAAACCTTATGAAAGCTAATTTTTTCCCAAGTTAAAAATGACTTAAAGATGCTGATTTTTTAAGCCCTTTAAAAGGGACTCTTTGCCTGACTTTATCCTGAGATTTTGACCATATATTAACACATATAATAAAGCTAGTGATACAGCAACTTGTCCCTCTTACTTGGGCCTAATCCAACTTTCTCTTGAGCTTTTGAGCACATATTAACATATATAATCTAGCTAGTGATGCAGCAGCTTGGCCCTCTCACTTGGGCATAAATGGGTCTCAAAGTTGATGGGCCTTGGCTGTCCATTTTCCTAAGTTTCTTCACTTAGTTTGGGCCCAAATCAACAAGTGAATTGTGAATGTATTTAGGCCCTTTTTATTGTTCATTTTGGGCTATGAATATTGTCCATTTACAATGCTAAAATGTGTGCTAAATTTACACCCTTAACATGGACTCGGACAAATTCGACGTCGAGCCTTGACTCCGTCTAGCTAGCAAATTTAAGCTAAGCAAGTAGATGACTCACCTACTAGCTTCCTAAGTCCTACAAGCACCTCAGTTCTCTAACTTTATTTAGGGTTGTGATCTCCTCAATTTGAAATAAAATTTGTATACACTTGACCCTCTTAAGCATTAGACGTACATATCGCCCTATAATTTAAGATTTAAGCACTTTTATAAATGGGCGCTAATTTGACCAAACCATATCATATTTCATTTGCATAGAACTAGTATATGTAAGATATGGGGTGTTACATCCTTCCCATGTTAGCATAATTAGATAGCTTGACCATGTTCAAACTTGTACTTAAACAAACCTTTGAAAACACAACAAGTACTCAAACACACAGACCTATTAATGCCCCAGCTCTGCATGTTGGACTTCCTCTTTAGCTTCAAATAAGTAAGGGTACTTAGATTTTTATTGGAGACACCTTTAAAAATAGTCAATCCCCTATTGAGAACACTAGTCCCCTCCTCCTAGCATCTGCATATGATTTGTGATGACTTTGACCTGTTTCTAGCCGTTGTTGTATTACTCTTAACTTTTTCTATGGCTTGTTGTACTAGATCTGGCCCAAGAAAGGTAGTTTCACCCCCTCCAAACTATCCCATTGGTGACCTACATTTCCTTCCATATAAAGCGTCATAAGGTGCCATCTTGATACTTGAGTAGTAGCTATTATTATAGGCAAATTAATGAGTGGCAAATGGTCTACCCAACTACCTTTAAAGTCCAATTCACAAGCTCACAACATATCTTCAAATGTTTGAATAGTGCATTCTGCTTGACCGTCTGTCTGAGGATGGAAAGTTGTACTCAAATTTACTTGTGTTCCTAAAATCCTTTGGAAGGACTTCCAAGACTTTGCAGTGAATTAAGCTCCTCGATCAGATATAATGGATATTGGGACTCCATGTAGCCTAACTATATCTTTAAGGTATAACTTTACATACTCTTCAGCTGTATAATCACTTTTAACTAGTAGGAAGTGTGCTGACTTTGTCATTCCATCAATTATTACCCATATGGAGTCAAAATTCTGAAATGAGCGAGGCAACCCAGTAACAAAATCCATATTAACCATATCCCACTTCCATGTTGGAAGCTCTATACATTGCATATAACCTCCTGGCTTTTGGTGTTCTACTTTGACTTGTTGGCAATTTCGACATTGAGTTGGAAGCTCTATACATTGCATATAACCTCCTGGCTTTTGGTGTTCTACTTTGACTTGTTGGCAATTTGGATATTGAGCCACAAATTCTGCAAGGTCCTTTTTTATTCCTCCCTACCAAAACATTCCCTTTAGTTCATGATATATCTTAGTTAATCCTGGATGGATGAAATATCGGGAATGATGGGCTTCTTCCATTATCCTCTTTCTTAGTCCATTAATATCAGGCACGCATAATCTATTTTGGCAATAAAGTACTCCATTTTGTGTAAGTTCAAAGTCCTTTATTGTATCCTGACTCACCTTTTCCTTAAGTCATCGTAGAATAGGATCCTCGAACTTTCTTTCTTTCACCTCCATTATCGGCGAAGACTCTACAACATTATGCACAACAATCCTTTCCTTTGGGGTTTCAAGAAGGCGAACTCCCAAACAGGCTAGTTGACGTAGATCTTTAGTCATTCCTTGATTTACCACAGTCTGATCACTAATATTCATAATTGTCTTACGACTCAGAGCATCGGCTACCATATTTTCTTTCCCTGGATGGTATAGTATATCAACGTCATAATCCTTTATTAGCTTTAGTCATCTTCGCTATCTTAAATTTAGGTCTTTTTGCTTAAAGATGTATTGTAGGCTATTATATGTCAACGTGAACCCCATACATATAGTGGTGCCATATTTTCAGAGGAAACACAACCGTTACTAGCTCAAGATCATGTGTTAGATAGTTTTTCTTATGCGGTTATAGTTGTCTAGAGGCATAAGCAATTACCCTACCATGTTGTGTCAATACACTCCCTAAGCCAACTCCTAAAGTATCACAAGACACTACATACTCCTCGGTGCCTTTTGGAAGTATTAGCACAGGTGCAGAAGTTAGCTTATTTTTCAGCTCTTGGAAGCTCCTTACCTCTATCTTTTGTGAATCTACCCTTATTCCTTCATCGGATACAATATGACCCAAGAATGCCACTGACTTTAACCAAAGTTCATATTTAAAAAACTTGGCATACAACTGGCGATCGCAAAGAACTTGTAACATCTGTCGTAAGTGATTTACATAGTCCTCTTCTAACCTTGAATATACCAAAATATCATCAATAAATACTATCACAAACACGTACAAGAATGGCTTAAATACTCTGTTCATCAAATCTATAAAAATTATTGGTGCATTCGTTACCCCAAATGACATAACAAGAAATTCAAAGTGACCATAGCGTGCTCTGAAAGCTGTCTTAGGTATATCTTTCTCCTTCACCCTCACTTGGTGGTAACCTGATCTCAAATCCATTTTTTTTAAAAGAATTTGGTACCCTATAACTGATCAAATAAATCATCAATTCTAGGGAGGGGGTATTCATTCTTAATTTGTCAACCTATCCAATTATCGATAGTCGATACACATTCTCAATATGCCATCTTTTTATGTATAAATGATACTGGTGCACTCCATGGGGACACACTAGATCTTATAAAATCCTTCTCTAATAAGTCTTTTAACTGCTCTTTTAATTCACGTAATTTTGTCGGGGCCATTCTATATGGAAGGATGGAAATAGGTTGAGTGACTAGAAGTAAGTCAATACCAAAATCTACTTCTCGTTCTGGAGGTAAGCCTGGACGATCTTCAGGAAACATATCAAAAATTTCATTCACTACTGGAACTGATTGAAAATTGGTGATTTCGCCTCCATATCTCTCACTCTAACTAAATGACATATGTATCCCTTAGATATCATCTTTCTTTCCTTAAAATAAGAAATAAACTTACCCTTTGGTGCCCCAATATTGCCCTCCCATTCAAGAACTGGCTCATTTGGAAAGTTGAAGTACACTCTCTTAGTTTGGCAATCCACGGTGGCATAGCAAGAGGCTAACCAATCCATACCTATTATAACATCGAATTCCACAATTTCTATCTCAATAAGGTCAGCCAATGTGTCACGGTCACATACAATTACTATACAGTCATAATAAAGCCTTCTAGTTATAATAGATTCACAGGTTGGTGCAGACACTTCAAATGGTTTGTTCAATAATTTAGGTGTTCTCTTAAGCTTCCCAGCAACTAGTGAAGTGATGTATGGTAGTGTAGAACCAGGGTCAATTAATGCCTCTTTGAACTCCCTGTAGGTAGTTGAGGTGTATCTATGTCCTTGGATTTCTTCCAAGCTTTATACCACAATATAGCCACACCCTTCAACCTATGTGTTGCTAACTCAATAGCTTCTGTACCACTCACATGAATAACATCTAAAGTGCGTTGAATTTGGTCAACAAAATCTTAGGGATTTTTATTTGGAACTGACCCAGTGAAGGATGGAGGGTCCAAATTAAGGAAGTCACATATCCTTGGCCATCTGCTCCTATAACTGGGCCTTTCTTTCTTTGGCCTTGGCCAGTAATCAATATGAGTCAATAGTTGGACTATATTCTCAAACCCTGCACGGTAGTATCGATAGGTGGTTTTGGAGGGAATTTCACTACTTTCGGGTTCATCAAGAGCTGGAGGAGTTGGAGATGTCTGTGACAGAGACTCATCTTGAGCCTCATTTCATTGTCTCACCCTACTAGGTATACCAACTACCACTTCTACTTCTTTCCCTTTACCTTTGTTTTTCCTACTTTCTGGCATACTTGTTGTACAAAACAATTTAAGGGTTAGACACAATCCACCTATTACACTTGGCTCTATGACACGATCTACAGAATAAAAAAAAAGTGACAACTCCTAAATGCCACGTAGCCTCCTGCTTATAACTGCAGTGCATAACACATCGATAAATAAGACACTACATAGACACGACTTTGTAGACTCCCTAGGTTGATCCGCTCTGATACCCCTTTTATCATGCCCCAAAGTCCCGTTAAGGTGGACTGGCACCCGTTGACGATAAGGCTCGGGGGAACAAACCTATATTCATGCGCTTTCTATATATATTATAAGGAATTCCTACACTCATCATGTTTTCAAGAAAGTAAATAGTAATAACAAGCCAAAAGGAAATGCATATGACTAGGTCGTTGGGGTCACGTTGTCTAAAGTACAAGACATGATCATACTTTAATTTACATAGTCTACAAAGCCTCTAAATAAGGAAAAGTATCTGATATGGGTCGGGACAAGCCTCGCCACGATTAACTATACAATACAAAAATATAAGCTCCAGACACACAAAACTCCAAAGCAACCTGGAGCTTGATAAGAACAGCTGGATATCATGTACGCCTACTAGGAAAAGTTACTAGCATCTATACCTGCAGCATGGAATGTAGGTCCCCCATAATTTTCTCAAATTTAAGAAAAATAACTTCTAAAAATTAAGGAAAATATTTTTCAAAACTCTCATCCATTTTCAAATTGATTTTTTTCATCTCATCCTTACCATGACCTTCCCCCCACCCCCTCAAAAAAATTTAAATAAAATAAGATTATGCTCCCCATCCAACTCCCCATCCCCGAGCCTCAATACAAAAAGTTAAAATTTTATTTTTTTAAAAAAATAATTTTTAAATTTTCAAATATTTTTTACTCTCTAGTTAAAAATAAAAGTCTTTTTTCTAAAAAAAATATATTTATTTACTAACCAAACAATAGAAAATGTTTTTCACTCACCAACCTAACATGAAAAAATAAGTTAGAAATCAACTTATTTTTCAAAAAAATATTCTTTTAAAAAGCATTTTCCATGAAAAACATTTTCCTCCATACCAAACATAATCTTATAAATATACAGAATAAGCTAAGTTAGCTGGAATTGCAAGAAAGTACGCAAAAGAGTTCATTTGGTCATGATTTGAAATTATAATAATTTGATTTGAGTAAATGTTCTAATTTTTTGATTATTTGCTTCATTTTCTCTCCATGAAATCATAAATTTTCCCATCTAAACTACATAACAACTATCTTTTATATATTTATAAAATTGTTTAATTTATTGTGTAAAGCATACGATATTCGCAAGTGTAAACAATATTATTATTACTCTTTTTAATTTTAAAACAAATCGTCAAGTACATTAATATTAATATTAAACATAATTTTCTCATTAACATTTTTTATGATTGTGTTTAATTAGTTTTTACACTTATATTAAATGAATGATAACCATGTTATGTTAACAAAAGTGAAGAGCATCCATTACATTCAAATTCATAAAAAAACTAACTTTATTATCTTAACAAAAATTAAACATATACTACATTTAAATTCTGAATCTGCAGTTGATCTTTTAGGTCATGCAATAGTGATCCCAGAAAAATATGAGGTCATGATATATGAAAATCATATTGATATTATTATTTATTTTTACTTGGCTGGTTGTATGTTATCAATTCGCGTACTATAATCCACGTAAGCTTATCTGCACGGTGCCCTCAATTTTGGTGAACTTATAGTTTGTCCATACTTATCCTTCTTTTTGTCATGGCTTTGCTTGTCTTCCAAAATTATGACATACTTCTACACCATCTTAGAAAAATTTATCTAATTTGCTTAATCGCCTCTAACTTGCTTTAATACATACAATAATTTTTCTGTCAGATCTAATAATGTGTCTAAAACATTGACTAACTCAGCATTTATGGGTCCAACTCAATATTATGTGTAAAAAGAAACTATAGTAGAATTGGATAAACTCATATATATATATATATATATATATATATATATATATATATATACACACACTATTAAACACTATTGTGGCGTTGTCCGGGCTGAATAAATATGTTCAATTATTTTTATACTCTTATTCGTATGATTAAATTTTAATTTAAAATTCGTCAATTTATCCTGTTCTTTTATAGTGCTCTATTCATGTTTTTCATTTGCCTTTTTAGTATTTCACTTTTTCTAGATGTGAAAGTGATGACATTGAATTTTTCGTCTCATCCATCTTTTGCTAGAGCTTGGAGGTATGTTGTTGCTTGCTGGTGACGTCGGCTAAATTTTACCTCTACGAAACTTGTGCATTGTGGAGTTTTGATGATGTTTTTAGAGGTTTTTGGAGGGCTGTCTGGATGGCCCTTTTTGGGGGGTTTTTGGAGGTAATTTTGGTGGGGTTGTTGAGGGAATTTTAAGATGGTGATGCTGCTTTTCAGTGCGATTTGGGATTTTTTGATGGATGATTTTAGATTGTTTTAGCTGCGTTTGGTGGTTGGTCGAAGCTGTCATGGTGGGTAGGGGGTTCTTTACACTTGTTTTGGGTTGTCTAGAGGGTGGTTTTCATCGAGTTTGCTGGAGGTTTGTGGTGATTTTAGGGCAGTTTTGAGGTTGATTTTGTGGTGATTTTGTCATTGGTTGAAGTTGACTGGAAAATACATGCTTTGGGGATTGTGAGAGTGGCATTTTGATGGAGTTTTGGATTGTTTGGAAGGAGGGGATGGCTGATCCTAGGTTGGATTTTGGCAGTAAACTGAAATTTTGAAAATGCATAAAATTGTGGGATCCACAAAAAGTTATGCGTGGAAGCATTTTGTTAGATTAGTTATTTAGAATTGAAAGAGATGAGATTAAATTTTTTGTCTCATCCATCTTTTCCTGGAGCTTGGAGGTATGTTGTTGCTTGCTGGTGGCGTCGGCTGAATTTTGCCTCTTCGAAACTTGTGCATTGTGGAGTTTTGACGATGTTTTTAGAGGTTTTTGGAGGACTGTTTGGATGACCATTTTTTGGGGTCTTTTGGAGGTGATTTTGGTGGGGTTGTTGAGGAGATTTTGAGATGGTGATGCCGTTTTTCAGCACAATTTGGAATTTTTTAGTGGATGATTTTGGGTTGTTTTTGTTGTGTTTGGTGGCTGGCCGACTGGAGCTGTCATGGTGGGGGGTTTCTTTACACTGATTTGGGGTTGTCTGGAGGGCAGTTTTAATGGAGTTTGTTGGAGGTTTGTGGTGATTTTAGGACGGTTTTGAGGATGATTTTGTGATGATTTTGTCGTTGGTTGAAGCTGACTGGAAAATGCATGCTTTAGAGGGTTGTGGGGGGTGGCATTTCGATGTAGTTTTGGATTGTTTGGAAGGAGGGAATGACTGATTCTAGGTGGAATTTTGGTGGTGAGCTGAAGTTCCGAAAATGCTTAAAATTGTGAGACCCACAAAAAGTTATACGTGGAAGCATTTTGTTGAATTAGTTATTTAATTTTACTTATCAGTTTAGAAAGGGATTTGTTTTATTTTAATTTAACTATTTATATGACTTAAAATATTCGATCGAGACGATACAGTAAAATCATAGTTGAAACTATTGTAAAAATTGTCTTATTAGGGATAATATTATAAAATCATAATTGAAGCAGCTAAATGGGAAAAGTAAATTCAGATTGCCACGTAGCAAATTTTGATTGGGAAGCATATTCACATGAATATTTTTTTACTGATTTGAAAAAGTAGGAAAATAAAGTAGCACTGGAGGTAGATAACTTTTTCCTGCTCACGTGAGCATTTTTAATTGGTTTGATGGTGATACTGGAGGTACCACCACTTTTATATATATATATACACTAATGGCATTATAAAAAAAAGTAAAACAAAATTATTTATTTTATTTTAATTTAATTAGTTTATAAATTTTCCAAAATTATGTGAATGGGCAATTTCATTATGTCTTTTAATTTTAAATTCATATTATATAGTTATAATTTTATTACTTTGATTGTTATTAATATTTGTATAAAGTTTAAAAGTACTTCAACTAATAAATTGATTATTGATGTAAAAAAATACTTTAACTGTGGATATTTTCACGAACCTCTTCACATTAGATTTGTAAGGGAAAAAAGAACGAGGTGATTTATTACACACACATATAATCTTAGAGCAAAAAAATTTAAAAATTATTTAACTAGTAATATTTAAAATTTATTAATATTTATCAAATATTTTTTCATTTAATAAAATATTTTAAGTTTATTTGATTAACACTACTTAAAAAATAAGTTTATTAACAAATATTGTACCATGCATGTAAGAGTTTTTCTTGACTAGTTCGAAGGAGTTAAACTACTCAAAAAGGCTACAAGTCAACATGTTTGATTGAGTGCTTTGATGATGTTTTTGTAAGTTCTCGATTGTTCTTTTGTTTTAATTTATCCATTTTATTTTATAATTTTTACATATTTTTAAAAAGAATTGTAAATAGTATTGCTATAGATTATAATAATTCACAAGTTAAAATAATTCTTAAAACATATTACATAAAAGCATAAAAAATATTATAAATTATTACAATCGACAAGTTAAAATATTCTTAAAACAAATAAAAAATTTAATTGATTTTTAAAATTATCTATCGGCATCATATAAAATGGAACAAAAGAAGTAACAGATGTTATTTAATTTGAAAACTACACAAAACGTATTATAAATCTAATAAAGTTAACAATGGTAATATATATGTGAATTAAATAAAAAAAAGGTGATATAAAGTACATGAATTAACAACTTAAAATATTTAAAAGACATATAAAAAATTTAATTGATCCTTGAATCAGTGTCTCATAAATACAAATAGAAGAGTAATATATATGATTTTATAATGATGTAAAAAGTAATATAGATTATAATAATTAGAAAAATTAAAAACTAAAAGACATATAAAAAAATTAAAATTTTATTAGTGCCATAAATTAGGACAAGGTGTAATATATATTATTTAAAAACTACGTAAAAATACATTATAATTTATTATATTTAATAATATAAAATATTAAAAAAATATATTAAAAATTTAGTTGTCTCATTAAATTATATCTATATTATATAAATTTATATGTAAAAATAATAGATCTTGGGCGGGCACCTATGTCTAGTTATTATATAGTGAAGCCGTAGAATATATGACACGTTATTGCTTTTGGAAGCCAACATGTCCCACATCTTTATTTAAAATGGGGAAAATGGTTCAAAACGGTACATTCCTATTGTTATAACACACACTAATTTGTGAGGGTCCGATAAATCTTCTAAAGTATTTTTAACTGAAATTTTTAAATCACCGACTGTTTAGGTGACGAGAAAAGTGTAATATACTTCATTGAGAGAGTGAGAATAGAAAAGTATGCAAAAATTTATTACTTTTTCTATTAAAATATGTATTTTTTTATTTTTCTTTTTTTCTCTATTTTTCTTATTCTCTCATCTTAGCTTCTTCACTATACTATTGTTTTCACCGAATAGAAAAGTATGCAAAAATTTATTACTTTTTCTATTAAAATATGTATTTTTTTATTTTTCTTTTTTTCTCTATTTTTCTTATTCTCTCATCTTAGATTCTTCACTATATTATTGTTTTCACCGAAAAAAATGAACATTGATACTGCCACAAACTTTTTCATTACCACCACAAATTTTATTTCTTCCATCATATTTAACACACAGTACAACAATAATGGTTACCACTGTAGCCATTATTTTCACTCACTTTCATTCTCTCTCAAAATCCATTTCACTTTCACTCTCATTATCTCTCGTACCATTTTAATTAGAACTACAATTACTCAAAATATTATCAGCAATGACACAATTAACAAAAGAAATAACTCAATTAGTAAATAACTTTTCCAACTACACTAATTGATAACAAAAAATACAAGAAAAAAATTAATTTTTTTTTGAAAAATAAATTTGGCTATCAATTTTATCTTTTTTTAATTTGAAAATCATATTTTCTGATTACTCAAGAATATATTTGTTAATTGTTTTAAGAAAAATAAAATTAAAAAAGAAAAGAAATTGAAAGGTTAAAGAAATGAAGTAGAAGAAAAAAGAGAAATGTGTGGAAGATTTATGGCTTCTTGGCAGCAACAAAATTGAAAAAAAAAAATAAAGATCTATGAAATACAATAATGTAAGAAAAAGGAAAAGTTAGAAGAATTTTTTAAAAAGTTGAAATATATATATTTTTAAAAACAAAATAGATATGCGCCAGTGAGGCTTTTTAAGGGGGCATATATTCCACTTTTATATAGTTTACAAGAATCATAGGATCCCTGCAAAATTAAAGTATATGATAACAAATTTCAATTTATAATTAAGTGTGTTTTGAACCATTCTCCCCTCGTAATACGTATCCTATCTACGGCGTC
>DF363187.1:0-10555 GCA_000787875.1 Solanum virginianum
GTGCCCCTATCGGGTGCCAGTCACGGCCCATAGGTTGGGTCGTGACATATACAATCTTTTATCCTCACATATTTTTCCTAGTCGACATATAACTGTTAAAAAATTATTATGTTAGCACTCGTGATCATTGACTTTGTTTTGTCTTTATCGTCTTAAAAATATCCTTAATCAACTTCTCATCTTCATCCATACATTTCAATCACTTTCTATAAACATCTTGTCTATTCTACCAATCTCTTTGATGACCATCCAAGATTTCTCTCAATCCAGTACCTCGATGACTACTTTTGTAATGCAACAATAGTTATGTTCCACGTATTATTTATGTCTCCACTACTATTTCTAAGCCCCCAAACCAATCAACTTCTTCCCCATCCCCCCCCCCCAACCCACACATACACAAAATTTAATTCTCAGTCAATCATAAAAGGCCTTTTTTCTGCTATTCCTTTTAAGTTTCAAGTTCATCATCGAAGTCTATATCGAGTAACTATATTTTCACTCAAAATAATTTTTAATTTTTACAAGGGCGTCTATCACCCTTTTGGAACAGTAAGTAATTTATCTGAATCCTGATATTATGTGTCAAAGATAACCATGTATTTTTTTTTTCCTTTTCAAAATGCTTGAATTAACAATTACCAACTCAAAATTTTTAAAAAATCCAAAATTAAATTAAAATGAGTTGATCCGCCTAATTTTAAAAGATTGAGCGGGTTATGCGGACTAATTTTGCCAATTTTGGTTAAATTAATTTACTAGGTCACAAATATATTCACGTCTGCATCTCCCGCCGCCTTTAAACTCTCCCGCCGTTCGCCACCATTCGAACCACTGTGCAACACCAATATCGTCGCCGTTCCGATTCATCTTTCAGTCACCGCAGCTCGACTTTACTTCTCTGTCGCTTCGGTGAGGAAATCGTGGTCCAGTTATCCGATATGCTTCCGACGACGCGATAATGGAGTTCGCTTGAGGCGCGAGACTCTCCGGTTGGTGATTCTGTTTTCCGATTATGTTGTTTCTAAGAAATCTGAAGCCTTTCTGCAGGCGGAAAATCCACTATAGCTTCAGTATCCTCTCTAGAGCAACTACTTTACCGGACCAAATCACTTCAGAGTTCCACAAAACCTGCTGCCGTAGAACTTTGTGGAGTTCTAGTTCAAGATGCAATGAGTTGATTGGATTTTCATCAAGTAATTCTCGAAATCATAATTTCTTTCATAATATTGCCAAATTCTGCACTTTGTTAGGTCAAGAGAAGGCAGATAAACTGTTAGATAATGCTGCTGCTACTAGTAATAGTGATAAAGGAATGGAAGCTAAATATCCTGCTAGAGAGGTGGTTGATTTTACAGAGATTCATATTAACAAGCTGCCAAGGGTTTTAATCATGGGACGTCCTAATGTAGGGAAATCAGCATTGTTTAACCGTTTGATACGAAGGAGGGAGGCGCTTGTATACAACACTCCTACTGACCATGTTACTCGGGATGTACGAGAAGGTGTTGCAAAATTGGGGAATTTGAGGTTTAAGGTGTTGGATTCTGCTGGTATAGAGGCAGAAGCTTCTTCTGGTTCTGTTCTTAGTAGAACTGCGGAAATGACTAGTAATGTGTTATCGAAAACTCAATTTGCACTCCTGTTAGTTGATGCGAGAGATGGAGTGTTGCCTATGGATTTGGATGTTGGGAAGTGGTTGAGGAAGAATGCACCTGGAGTGAAGACTATTGTGGTGATGAATAAAGCTGAATCGCTCGATGATTCTGATGGTTCACTTGCATCTGCTGCTGGTGAGGCTTATAGATTAGGATTTGGTGATCCCATTGCTTTATCTGCCGAGACTGGACTTGGAATGAGTGAACTTCATGAAACTCTCAGACCATTACTTGAAGAATATGTGCGCGAAAACAACATATGCGACAACAATGAGGAGGTCCAGGTTAATGACTCATCTTCTGAGGATATGGAGTGTAAATTGCCATTGCAGTTGGCAATTGTTGGGCGGCCCAATGTTGGAAAGTCAACCTTGTTAAACACAATCTTGCAAGAAGATCGTGTTTTGGTTGGGCCTGAGGCTGGTTTGACTAGAGATTCCATCCGCGCTGAATTTCAGTACGAAGGAAGAACCGTTTATTTGGTTGACACAGCAGGTTGGTTGGAGAGGACAAAACAGCAGGAAAAGGGCCCTGCATCTTTAAGTATTATGCAATCAAGGAAACACCTTATGAGAGCACATGTCATTGTTTTGGTCCTAGATGCAGAAGAGATTGCAAAAGCTAGGCGAAGCATGAAGCATGTTGAAGTAGTTATAGCAAGGCGAGCAGTAGAGGAAGGACGTGGTCTTGTTGTGATTGTAAATAAGATGGATCTTCTAAGAGGGAAAGAAAATTACAAATTGTACAAGAGCGTAATTGAAGCTGTGCCTCAAGAAATTCAGACAGTAATTCCCCAAGTGACAGGGATACCTGTTGTGTTCGTTTCAGCTCTAGAAGGAAAGAGTAATCTCTTTGATGACCATCCAAGATTTCTCTCAATCCAGTACCTCGATGACTACTTTTGTAATGCAACAATAGTTATGTTCCACGTATTATTTATGTCTCCACTACTATTTCTAAGCCCCCAAACCAATCAACTTCTTCCCCATCCCCCCCATATGAAAAGTGGTGTTTGAGATTGCCAACAGCTCGTCTTAACCGTTGGCTACGCAAGGTCATGAGCAGGCATTCCTGGAAAGATCAGGCAGCTCAACCCAAGATTAAGTATTTCACTCAGGTGAAAGCTAGACCTCCAACTTTTATTGCATTTATGAGCGGAAAAACCCAGCTCTCAGATACAGATTTGAGGTTCCTAACTAGGTCTTTAAAGGAAGACTTTGACTTGGGTGGAATACCCGTCCGGATATTGCAACGAACTGTTGAAGGAAATAGTAGAACTAATACCAGCAGCAAGAGCAAGCAATCAGCTAATAGAATAATGGAAAGGGTTGTTTCTGACAAAAGAACAATCCTTGCTTTAGAAAACAGTGGCACCACTTGAATTATCGGAACTTTATCCTATCATACTGTCATTTTTATCTCTGGGAAGGCATGTATCCACTTTGGGTTTGGTGCCTGGCATAGGGCATTTTGACTTTTGTAAACTCCCTTCGCCATTGTCTCAAGTCTTTTCTCCACTATATCCTATCATAGACGATAACCCTCTTTATTTTATGCTTTATGTGAATATGTTAAGGAAGTTAATTTCTTTATTATTTAAATAATATTGGGTGAAAAACATTTTACTTGGTCTTTCAATGCTTTTGTGGTTGTAAATTATTGGAACGATTAGAAGGAAAACTATGACTTGATTTAAACAGTGGTGTGAAGTATCAATCTTCTGCTTTGGACACTCTGATTCCACCAAAAGCGACAGAAAGAAATACTCAAAATCAGGAGGGAAGAAAGTTGATTTGTTTCAGGGCGAATGAAGAAAATGTCATGTCAATGCAAGAGAATAGCAAATAAGTTGAGTACCATGCTGACATGCTCGATGCTGCATGACTCATATTAGAGAGGATGCTACCAAATTTGTTTATCCTCTACTCATTAAAGAA
Organism: Solanum virginianum; assembly: GCA_000787875.1. Taxonomy (NCBI): domain Eukaryota; kingdom Viridiplantae; phylum Streptophyta; class Magnoliopsida; order Solanales; family Solanaceae; genus Solanum; species Solanum virginianum. The sequence goes on from DF363187.1 coordinate 3,596, forward strand.
TGCTATGTCCAGTACTGGAAGAGAGCAATGGCCAATTGTAGATCACACCCGAGGAGACGTAGAAACGAATTAAATGGAGAAGAGAAGTAGATGAACAATCAACAAGAAAGAGATCAATTCATTGCACTTGTCATCAAATTGGTCATTAACTGTATAGATCGAACTTCATTAGTAAGTTTTTTACATCGAGTTGTTGAAAATTGTATTTCTAGCTGAAGCTTGCGTGCTCCATTAATGCCGGTTTTGTTAATCTGTCCTCTGGTGCGTTCTGATGGAGTTCTGGAATTCTTAGTCCTTTTTGGTGATGTTGTGCTGTGTACACCGGACTGCTCTGTGTCCAAATTCTATTTTGTGCTGCAGTCAAACCTCGTTCTGTGTTCTCATTATCTATCCTATATGTCCTATATGTGTTAGTTGTATCATATTTACATATTGTCATGTGTTATTCATTACTAGACACTCTTTGTGTTCCCTTCCCTTTCCTTTTTGTAATCAATCATTAGCTCAGTGTAACTCCTGTCCCATATGTAGCTCACTATACTTTTTAATCCGTTCACATTTCTAAGTTTTAGTAATAATTATTTTATTATACTCACACAAACATCTATTTATGACCATACATTTAAAAGTCTTTTCTTCTTTTTTTTTACTCTATACCAAGTTAAACTAATTCATATAAAATAGGACGGAAAGGGTAACATGATAAAATAAGATATTCTTATGGGATTTGTGTAAGTTAATTATGTGAATAACATGTTAGCTACCTTTTATAAATATTAAATTATCAATTAATTTTCATCAAGATATTTACTTGTAATTATATTATCTAATAAATGACATAAATTTTTAATTTTTTTATATTATATACACTACTCAAACACGTTTTGTAACTGAAAAATATTTGAGAACCAAAACTCCATAGTTAATAAGTTCCATCCTTTTACTATTTTTCAACCATAGACTTTTCGTCTCTCTTCCATAAACTTATAACTACTTCTCCTATTTATATATTTCCCACCTTCTTTCTTACCATTCAAACTAATAACGCCTTTGGCATAATCGCCAGGCAGCACATCTTGATTCATCGAACAAATAAAAAGAAAAAAAATCATTTTTTTGTGTGCAAAACATAAATAATTTTTTTTTTTCAGAGACACAAAAAAAGGATCAATATGTGTCTAGTTTGCCCTGGTAAGGTTTGCATGTTATGCACATGCTTGGTTGTGTTGGTGATTGCAATTGGTTTGTTGTTTGGATTTGGAATTTACAAAGATGGATTTCACAAGTTGAAACACTCAGTTCATGTTCAGGAAGGAAGGCCCTTCATTGATTACCATTATCCTCCACCATATTATTAGCAACATTTAATTTTGCTTTCTTTGTTTTTGAACAAAAAGAGTAATTACCATTGTTTTCTTCAATATAAGAAATATGTTGTTAATTTGATGATGTAAGGTATTATATAGTGTTTTATAATTCTGATGATTGGTTGATTTATTTGGACTTGCAAGTTAGTTATATTTCCTCCGTCCATCTTTAATTGTCCCCATTGACTTGGCAGAAGAATTAATAAGAGCAGTAAATGATAGAAGTACTTTATCAAATCACTCTTTGAATTTAATAAATACGATGTCTTAAAAAATGACTATAATTAATGATAAGGGTAAATTAGAAACTAAGTGGAAAATTATCTCTTGATTTCATAAAGTGGACAAGTATTGTTGGACATCTCAAAATAGAAGCATGAAACGTATGCTTGCATATTCGTCCATAGGCCAAATCGGATATGTAATTATTGAAATAATTGTTGGAGACTCAAATGATGGATATGCAAGTATATCTCCATGAATCTAGGAACTTTTGCTTGCATTATATTATTTGGTATACGTACCGAAACTGATAACATTCGAGATTATGCAGGATTATACACTAGGGGATAAGTAAAGATGGACGAAGGAAGTAGCTTTTTAAGTTTGATTTTTAAAATCTTCTTCTTTCATGAGAAGGAGACCCGCAATTGCTACCTTTGGGTGTGCACGGGGTAAATCCCCGCTCCTACGGAATAGCTCGCATATAATTTTATGAGAAAGGGACTCCGCAACAGGAGAGGTAGCCCAATGCGACAAGCTCAACCCAAAAGGCAAACCATTTGCTTTCGCTGACAAGGGGTTTCGAATTTAAAACCTCCAACATGGGAATCCCAGGCCCAAACCACTGGGCAACCCTAAAGGGTATTTCTAAAATGTTTTTTCTCATCGTACTTGATACAGAAATAAACCAAAAAACACATCAAAGAACATATTACATTACACTATTGCTTGAACGGGACAAGTCGTTAGAGCATAGACGAGTGATAAGCATAGGAGGAGTACTCAAAAGGCAACAACAATGTGGTTCTACATGTCATTGCTAGATCTACAGGTTAGAGTATTTCGACTCCCTCGTACCATGTGAAAAGAAGGGTGAGGTACACTTAGTAGGGGTCATATCATCGTTATGAGTGATATGTTTCAACCAATTAAACTATAATTCCAATATCAGCCAACAAAGAGGAAGGGAGAAGAGACACTTTTGTTCTCAGAATAACTCAACAAAGTTTCGTTAATGTACAATTTCCTCAGGCAGTCACACAACAGAAACTGTCAAGATATAAATATGTTAATAACACAATCAATCAAAATTTTGTCAGATGTACATTTGGGTACCCCAGAAAATAAAGGGCTTAAGATTGGATTAAAAAAGAGGGGGGGGGGGGCAGAGGGGAGGAATTGCTTAGGCGAATCCATTTGGTCTCTCACCACTTTTCGCAGATCTCTTCTGTACATCTGCATCGTAATGGGCAAAGGCAGCATCTAAAGCCTGCGGAAAACGTATGTTTCCATGAGATTCAAAATAATAGATCCCTCTACAGCAAGCACTTTAAAGAACATAAAATGTCTGTAATATAGTTTGAGAATTAAAATTAAGCAGGGGTACAAAATATTCATGTAATTTTTCTGCTGCGAGAGTATTCTCGCACTCTAGTATTAGTGACCTCAAGACAGAAGTTAACCTGAAGCATTGGCTGTACAAGAAGGGAAACTTGATGTCTAACGTCTGATTGCACAGATTCCTTGATCTCCTGAATGTCAACATAAAATTTGAAAACTTAACATCACACATGCCTAAAGATAGCAAGAAATTAAAAAAAAAAAAAAAAAAACTGTACATATAGAGTGGCTGAGCCAGGAAGCAATTTGACTTCCCCTGCATCAGCCCTACCACCAAAAATTTCCCTGACCAGCAAGCAACTGGTTTGCTTTGCCATGTTTTTTATTATTTTACTTCATTGTTCACCGATCCCAACTTGATTGGGACAGAGGTGTAGTTGTTCTACCCTCAGACACCCCTCACCCAAAAACAAAAACAAAACAAAAGGCAGCAACCCACCCACCCCTTTCTTCCCCATAACAGTGTTGGTAGTTAGTTTTTCCATATGCTTGTGCATAGTAATTTAAACTTTTCCTGTTATTACACCATCAAACTTTTTTCAATATAAAAAGCAACGAGAGATCATTAATATATGGATGAAATGATTTCTTGAGAACTTCAAAAGAAAAGAAGTTCATATTCAAAGATTTGTGGAGTGTTCAACTAATCTCACAGCCACAACCACGTCAAAACTGGTGATGTTTTCTTATTGTTACAAATGGCATTGTTCTGTAATGAACTATTTCATTTCACAAAGCAACCTAAACATTGTATCTATACCAAACTCAAGATTAGTCTAAATAGTACTATTGATTTATCTTCTGCTCCATATTATTCAGAAAATTTGTAGCCATAGATGATATTGGAAAAAGTTGCACAACAAATTTTCAACAGAGGCCATGCTTTCTTTGGTGCATTAAAATTTTTAAAAAAAGGTATAAAAATACGAGGAGAAACACAAAGAATCTGCAATGAAACTGCAAAAGAGAAAAAGGTCCACAAGTGCAAATTAATCCATTTCCAAAAGATTACCTGCAACTTAGGATATATCAGAGACATTGCATCCTTTAACCTAGTCACCTATCAAATGCCGAGGATTAGAAAGACTTGAGAGATGGAACTCTTCATTGAAATTGATTCAACATATGAACAAAAAAACAAGGAAAAAATCACAAAAACATCATGTTATCACAAGATTAAATTAAATCCAGATAGTATGCATCATTGCATCACCATTACATAATATAGATAATACAAAAGATGCACCCAAATTTTGGATATATCAGACAATTAAAATAAGAAAAACTGCCTAAAACACTAAATTTTTCTTTCGGACCATAACAACATAATTTTACTGGTGACGAAAGAGGTAGCCTAATATAATTTTTACAAAAAACTAATACAACATTGATGTTCAAAATATTACCTTGGCATAGAAATATTTTGTCGTTATTGGATAAGATGACCAGAAGTGCTTCAATAATTCCTGAATTGATGTCCAATGCTAGAAGTAAAATGAAAATTATCATTTGTCATGTTTAACAGAATTTAAGTGCAGAAATAAAGTCTGGATAAAGATTAAAGATTCATAAATTAAATCACCCTGTAAAACAACTCACAAGTAATAGCTCGTTTTTAATTGCACTAGGCAACTGATCTAAAACACTCTCATGGGGATTCTTTCCCAGATGATACTTTGTACTTGAGATATTCTGACTAAGCCCGTTGAGAACCTATGGAAAATGATATATAGTTCAACGAGATTACAATATGATATCATTGGATGGCGATTTCCTAACTTGGAAAAAAAAAAAAAGTAAAAATACCTTGAGAGCTACTTCTGGACTAATTATTGGTTCGATAAATCCTTGAGAATTTATCTCAGAGATGGAGTCCTTCAAGGAGCAAAATGCTTCTCTTTTGCTCACACTAAATTTTAGCTGTCTTATCCCTGTTTCAGCATCTCCCAGAGCCTTTATTGCATTTGCTTGCTGAGAATCAAAGTAGTCTCGAGGATCCTGATTTAGGAAACAACCATATATTAGATAATCTAATGATATCATGGTTGGTGTGGAACAAAATAGAACTGGTGAACACCACACCTTGATACTTAGCAATGCAACTGGTGGGTCTCGAGGTCCCTGGAGATCCTCAATCTCAGCTACTCGAGAAACTTTGTTTATGCGTTCTCTACATGCATTCTCATCAGACACTTCAGTAGCTAGTTCAGCTGTTCCAACAAATGAAATGACTTGTATAAACTTTTTTGGGGCTTGGAACTACAATGAGATAAATGGACAACTGTATGAGTAGTAAATGCACTTTACCCTGATTTGTCCTGGTGAATGCTTCAGCAACAGATCTTGTGTCACCCAGCTCAACGTCTTCCCAGATTGATAAGACGATAAGAAGAAAAAATATCAAGTCAATAGGAAACAATACCAACTCAAACAAAGGCAGCCACAACCACTAATACATCATGTAAGGTTCCCCTAACTCGTTTCCCTCTCCCAGCCCAAAGCAGCAGATATCAAGGACATCCCACATGGAAGACACATTAATGATGCATAACAAAGAAACAGTAGTGTACATATATACTCATTATTATTACTTCAGTCTGCTTCACAATTTGTCTCAGACAAGAAAGAAATTTAAAGGAACTTACTCAGTTACAGTGGACTGGTATTATTGATAGAGCTTGTTAAAAGAAGCTTACCTATAACTCTTCCTCGAAGAACCACTGCTGCATGTTGATTGAGGTATTGCGAAAAAGACCTTTTGAATGGTTCATACTGTGGTTCTAGAATCTCCTTAGTTTCACCCTGAGGTAGCCCATGATCCTATTTTTACCATTACATTTGAAAAATAGGTTAGCTACAATTCACGTTTAAGGGTTAGATTAAGAGCCCGTTTGGATTAGCCGATAAAAGGTGGCTTTTAAAAAGTTCTTCAAAAGCACTTTTTAAAGTGCTGAAACTTATTTTAAAAATAAACAGTTACGTGCTTGGATAGAAGTGCTTAAGCTGAAAAATAGTTGTTAATGTGTTTGGTATCAAAGTGCTGTAAGCACTTTTTTTTAATCAAAATGTCTAAAATACCCTTAAACTATTACATATTATAAAATGTTAATTATTAATCTAAATTTTTGTTTCTAAATTAGAATTAATTTATTTTAATTCATCTTCAATATAAATTGATTATATAAGTAAATTTATATGTCTAAGTTATTTTTGATATTTAAAAAATATAATTTTAATAAAATACATGAAATATTTGAGTTTTTTTAAATTATATTTGTAATAAGTAATGGTTATATTTCTTCTTTACCATAAATAATTTATAAAAAGAATAAAATAAGGAGAAAGTAATTTAGAAGGAAAAAAAAAGAATGAAAGAACAAGAAAAAATGGAAGAAAAGAAAAAACAGGAAGAAGGAAAAAAAAGAAAGAAAGAGCCAAATTATTTTTTAAAAAAAAAGAAAGAAACAGCAAGAAAAAGAAGAAAAAACGGAAGAAAAGAAAAAAGGAATAAGGAAAAAAGGGAAGAAAGAAAGAGCAAGGGAAAAAAAAAAGAGCCAATTTTTTTTTTTTAAAAAATGAAAGAAAAATAGGAGCAAAATAATATAGAAAATTTAAACAAACATTGGGGATAAAAAGGTAAATTTGTTGGTCAAACATAAACAACTTTTAAGCTAAAAAGAAAAAAGTAGGGGAAGACCAACTACTAACTTTTGACTTATTTTACGTTATTTTAAGCTATTTTAGGATTTGCCAAACACTTCTAAAACCAGTTTTTAAGCTAATCCAAACACCCTCTAAATAATAAAGCTCAAAAAATAGGTTAAATCAAAGAATGCATAAGGACAGAAGGTCCAGTCAAACATGGATGATTAAATTGCATTGCAGAATAAAGTTTGGGTGATGTACCGGGAGATGCATATAATCATCACCTTCATCTGCTTCCATGTCCAGAGTTGGATCCACTCTTCTG
>DF363187.1:27207-44562 GCA_000787875.1 Solanum virginianum
TTTCTTGACTTTTCGCCAAGAGGAGGTTTTTGGTAATAATTAAATTCACTAAGTCTCTTAATTCTTAATCAATGAGGTAGGCTAAACGACTTCTAAATTTGCAGTAAAAAGTTGAGTTATGTATATATATGTGTATACATACATATATATATATGTGTGTGTGTGTACATGTGTATATATATGTATGTATATGTGTATATATGTGTGTATACATGTGTATATAGATATGTATACATGTGTGTGTATATGTGTATATAGACGTGTATATATGTGTGTATATATGTGTGTATATATGTGTATACATGTATGTATATATATGTGTATATATGTATATATATGTATATATATACATATCTATCTATATATATGTGTGTGTGTGTGTGCGTGTGTGTGTGTGTGTGAGAGAGAGAGAGAGAGAGTGTATATGTAGATAATATATACATACATACATATATATGTGTGTGTGTGTTTGTGTATATGTATATATATACACACACACACATATATGTATGTATGTATCTATCTATCTATCTATATATATGTATATATGTGTGTGTGTGTGTGTATAGATATATATATATATATATGTACACACACATGTATACACATATATAATGTCGGGTTGGTTTTTTAAAATCAAAACCAAATCAACTCAAATATAGTCGAATTTTTTTCGTCAACACCAAATCAAGTCAAGTCAAACCACTAGTCGATTTTTTTTTGTCGAGTTAACTTGGTTTGCGGTTTGATTTGGTTTTCAATTTGATTTTGTTCACCCCTAATACTCTGTGTGCAACACATAAAGCTAATCAAATATATCGACATAATCAAAATTATTCTTCATTAACGACAATAACAACAACAACAAAATTATTCTTCATTAAATTTCAAAAATAATTTTAGATTAGTAAATATTAATTTATTATAAATAATATCTCTGTAAAATAATATTATTTTATAATTGCAATCAATATATTTAGATGTTGAAAAATAAATCAATTAATTTTATATGAGTATTAATTAACAACATCAGCCTATAAGCTCGGATTTAGCTCAGTACTTATCTTGGTAAAGGAGTCCAAAAGTTAGCCGGATAATATTACCATCCAAATTCAAACACTTTTCGTATCGTCTTCGGTCGCCGTCGCCGTCGTCGTTGGTAAATCAAAGTAGTGTCATAAATGATTAAAGTGTGTCGTTCACGATACATAAAATATTCAGCCAGAGCTGCTCCTGTATAAGGAGCAAGATATTGTAATGTAGCAGGGGAATCCGAGAGCTCATTCGTCCGGTGAGTTCATCGGAGTCAGGTATTTATTCGGCAATAAGAAACGAAACCGGCGGGGAATAATTTCGCCGGAGAATTTCACAGCGAAGTCCGTCCAAGTACTGTTCATTAGCATCGCTATAAGCGAATCAGGTTCTAATTGGAATTGCGGAAGATGAAGATCACTGTAATGACGACTGACGAACAAATCGTCACTCTCGATGTGGATCGTGACGAATCTGTAATTCACTCATTATTCTCCTATTTTTTATTCGTTTTAACTATTTGTTTATGGAGGACTTGATATCCTTTATATGTTTGTTGATGATAATTTTGGATCTTAAAATTTGTTTTGCTGAGTATGTTTGTGACAATGTGCACTACAGGTGGAGAACCTGAAAGCTCTACTGGAAGTTGAGGTTAGTTGGAATTCTTATTTGCTCCATGTCACATTAGATGTTGATTCTGGCCCGAGGCCAGGGGTCCATTCCCTTGACCCGTATCCTTTTTGTCTAACAGAAAAATGGAGAATTTTCCAATCAAAATATTTTCTATCGAGATTTCTTTCTATATCTAGAATTTTGCCTTTTCTTAGATAATTATTGATATGAAGATTGCAATATGAATATAGGATGAACTTGAACTCTCCAAACTTGTGAAAGTTGTATAGTGTAATGTAGTTAATGGATGGTGTCAAAGTATTCGAAATATTGGATTATAAGTGTAAACTTTATAGAAAGGACAGGTCGGTGCTATATGAGGATCCAGAGAAGGCCAGACCATATTGGGTCTTATGTATGCATCCTCACCTTGTATTTTTGGAAGAGGTTGTTTCTGCTGCATGAGACTCTGACCTTGGTGATACGGTCGGCAACTTTTGGTGTTGCGCCAAGGCTGAAGTTTTAGTTGTGATATAAATTGTGATGGAGACACAGTTAGCACTTGTTCTTATAATGTGTTTGGGTTTACGTGTTGGATGAGCAGACACAAGTACCTCTGCAGCAACAGCAGCTGCTGTACAATGGGAGGGAAATGAGGAATTCTGACAAACTGAGTGCTCTAGGTGTTGGCGATGGAGATTTGGTGATGATGGTGTCTAATGCAACATCCCTTTCTAGGTGTGTTTTCTGCTCATGTCACTTAACTTATTTTTCGTTATTCTATTGGCTGTTTATTGTCCTACATTGTTACACTTAACCCCTTTGCTCTGCCTTACCCTGCAAATACATGCTGTCCTTCATTTTCTGCTTACAATTAAATAAATGTATTTCAGTGCACCTGCAAATGACTTGAGCTTCAACCAAGATGGTTCTGCAGTAAATCCTTCAACTTTCCAACAGCACTTGCGAAATGATTCAAATTTGATGGCCCAACTTTTTCAGGTGGAGCGAGTTTGCCATTTTCTTTCTTTTTGCTTTTGCTAAAACAGTTTAAGAAAGAAATGAAGTTCCAAAAGCATATTAGATTTGTGCAAGATTGCTATTTGCAACACATGTACCTGCTCAGAGATTTAGAAGTAGTTCACACCCGTACATTTCGAATCTGATGCATTATTAAAAGAAAACTTACCCTTACGTATGAATTTATCCCATTCTTATAGGTATAATGAAGAATTAGTTTTACTTTGAAAGGAAGTTTAATTTTTTATTTGGTAGATTTCTATCATACTTTGTCATTTTGCTGGATCAGTCCGATTTTAAAATGATTGGTAATTATTTATTTTACCTTATCGGCAGAAAAGGATTGTTAATTATGAATTCCTTGTGATGTTACATGCAAAGTGAAGGATTAGTTAGATTCTGAGAGGGATCATATGCTTTCTGATGGATTCCTCTTATACCGTGTTACTTTTTTGGATCAATTTAGTGTGAACATGAATGCTATCAATTTTGTTTTCCTCCGCTCCACTTTGTGGTTGGTTTGCGATCATTTCGTAAGACTGAGGTCCCATGAGCTTGTGATGTTTGAACTTGCAGAATGATCCTGAGTTAGCACAAGCTGTCCTTGGGAATGACCTAAATAGGCTGCAAGAGCTTCTACGTTTGCGTCATAAGCATAAATCAGAGCTACAGCGTCGTCAAGAAGAGGAGATGGTCAGGAGCTTCTATTGCTAACTTTGCATCTTTTCTTGTGTATACTTTAATGTACTTGTCATCCACAATTTTGAATGTCCCGTAATTGATTGCTTTATAAATTCTTGCTAAAAGATGCCTAGGAACTAAATGCTAGTGATTGGTTGTAAAGAATTGTAGAATTTTGAAATTCCGTTATGCCGCAATTTGAATCGTTTATTCTGTTCGTGGTTATCATGCAATATTTACTAAGAGTGTGACATTAGGGATTACCAGAGTCTTTGAAGGTGTTATCCAAAGCTATATGGTCAGCTTTGACGCTATGATTTTTTCCATCTGAAGCATTCCCCTGGCTTGTATAAAATAGGCAGGGTTGCTCAATATTTTTCAACCATTTGACCTAAAATTTTCTAAGTTTTACTTTCTAACCGTATTTGATTGGTAAAATTTCTGTTTCCTTCGGTGGGTCATGCCCACCTAGTACGCATTAAGCAGGCTTGATAAAGAAGTTTCATATAGCCGACCCAACTAATTTGGGAACAAGGCATAGTATTGATTGATATTCATTGATTAATATATGTTTTGTTGAATCATAGGCACTTCTGTATGCTGATCCATTTGATGTCGACGCACAAAGGAAAATTGAAGAGGCCATTCGCCAGGTTAGTTGGCACATCAATCTGTTGCTGTCCTTATTGTTACAATGTTTTTGAAACTGAAGTGTACTGGTCAGTGTTTTTGGACTGTTTTATTCGCATTTAGCTCCATAATTCATTTGTTTACAAATTTTAATTTTAGTATGGTTATATTTGCGTGAATGGAGCATAAACAACCGCTTTTTCTCTTTCCCTGTATATTTCTGGGAAAACAATTAGCTGCTATTTAAGCATGATTTACCACTATAGATAAATTTAAAGGCAAATATCTGAAAGCGGTTAACTTCTTCACTGGGACATCTATTATTTGATCAATTATTGATTTGACTACGTTAAGTAGCTTTTATACCAAGTTACTCTTGTTATGTTCTAGTGCTGTTAAACAAGTAGTTGTATCCCTTTCCTATGGGCTTCTGTTCCAACAGCTCTGGTTTAATGAATATTGTTGATATATTGTTTGGATCATCATTCGACCAACCTATAAATCATCGATAGGCTTTTTAAATTTTTTTTTTTGATAGTCTGTGGAACTTCTTCTTGTTGTCTGCGGAACTTATAGTCGATATGATGTCTAATGCAACATCCCTTTCTAGGTGTGTTTTCTGCTCATGTCACTTAACTTATTTTTCGTGAGAGAGAGAGAGAGAGAGAGAGAGAGAGAGAGAGAGAGAGAGAGAGAAGATTCATCCATCTCAAAATGATATGTAGAAGATTCCTATAGTCAAGATTTGCATAGCTGACCGCTCGATCCCAACTAATTTGGGATTGGACCTAGTTGATTGATTGCTAAAGTCTGTGGATCTTGTCCTGGATTATCCTTACTCTCTGTGCATATTCTATCCCAGTAAAATGGGATAATCATGAAGTATTGCCAAATATTTTACCGTCTACCTTATAATACTTTTCTCTTTTATTACATGAGGCTTTACAAATAAGTTCAAAAATTTCCAATATGCAATGGAAGTTGGGTCTATTTCTGATAGAGCTTTTCCACGTTTTGCTTATTTTCCAGAAAGGAATTGAAGAAAACTGGGCAGCTGCATTGGAACACAATCCCGAAGCTTTTGGAACTGTGGTATGGAAAACTACTTTATGCGTTTCACAGATTGATTCTCTCTGTGGTTTTTATGAAAGTTGTCTTAACTTTTTGATTCATTCAGGTTATGTTATATGTTGATATGGAAGTAAATGGTCATCCTCTAAAGGTAGGGATTTTGATTTAAATGTGTTCCATCTTCTTGGTACATCCTGTTACATTTGATTCAGTGGGATATTTTGTTTCTCTTTGGTTTAGGCTTTTGTAGATAGTGGAGCTCCGTCGACAATTATATCTAAAAGCTGTGCAGAACGTTGTGGGTATGACTTATGAGGCTGTGCTGTGTTTTGATCCTTGTAATATTTTGTTAGCACAAATGATTATTATTAGCAAGCATAATACCTTTCTTTATAAGAAATAAAAATAATTGCAAGCACATAAATTGATGAGTAGTTTTATTCAGAAATATATTTTTACCTTATGAAAAGAAAAAGTCAGGGAGATGAGAAGAGTTCCTCTTCTTCTTCTTCTTCTTTTTTTTTTTAATTGAATTGAACTTTTAATTGAGGTATGTTGTTCAAAATTTCATATTCTAGAATGACAGAAGAATAACAATAGACAAGTTAAAAATTCAACATGCATTACAGAAGCACAGCATGCAAACTCCTCTACTCCTGCTGTAGAGTGTTGGCAGTGCTTATTTTTCATTGACATACTGGTAAAATTTCTGTTTCCTTCGGTGGGTCATGCCCACCTAGTACGCATTAAGCAGGCTTGATAAAGAAGTTTCATATAGCCGACCCAACCAGGAAACAGCCTCTCTACTTAGGTAGTGGTAAGGTCTGCGTACATTCTGCCCTCCCCAGACCCCACTTGTGGGATTTCACTGGGTATGTTGTTGTAAGCCAGGAGGTATTCATTATCTTGATGCTGGGGTTGAGTGCATAACTAACATGTAAAAGTCTAGGGTAGATGAGTGGACCGATCATCCGTCGAATTTCAAACTGTATGCCACTGACCCTTGGGGATTTCATGGTTATTAAACAGTAGAAGTTTATCGGGCAATACATTAGTCACTTTGATATTCAGGGTTTTGGTTTTGTTTACTTTTGAAAAATGTAGCAATAAATGTAACAGGTGTTCGTTGCTGCTTATCCTTTTCTAAAATACCAGGGATAAGCTAGCCCTGGTTTGTGAACTATCACTGTTGACCCCTTCCCTTGCAGATTGTTAAGGTTATTAGATACACGCTACAAGGGCATTGCTCGTGGAGTTGGTCAAACAGAGATACTAGGTCGCATTCATGTTGCTCCAATCAAGGTCTGTTACATCCTTGGAACTTATGGACTACTTCAGTCTTGTGTCTGTACTTCATGACAGATGCAGCTGTTCCTTAACATCAATAGTTCATCAGCTGTTTTACTGATGAGTCCTTTCTATTTTCTCATTCACTGCCCAGAAATTAAATAGATTTCTGGGTGACTAAATTCTGCTGCTGTCAAATGCTTTCCATATTCTCTTCTTCCAGTTCCTCGATTACTGTACCATGTCCTAGCAGTGTTCAATTTCATGATCTGGATCCTGATGCTAACTATCCTTTCTAGCCTAGCAATCTAAATCTTAAATAAACTACACACTTACCTTTATGCATATTACATAACATATAGCCATACATAATAGTCAAATAATTAATAATCTGTCAGTTGCAACTTATAAGTAGTTTTAGCTATTTGTATATTTGCTTTAGATCAATTTTTCCAATGGCTTGTCCTAGTAATCAGTTGGTGATAGTTATTTTACTCATAAAAAGGATTAAGTTGTTCAACCAGACACATGTGCATTTGTTTTAGTAAATGAAAGCTTTCAAATTAAGAAAAGGCTGTGTGGATATACTGCCTTCAAATTACTGATAAGTTCCTAGGAGAGATGCCCTGTTAATATGTTTTACTTCAATTTGCTAATGTTAACTTCAGTTTACTATTGTTAACTATGGCAGATCAGGAAAATGTTCTACCCTTGTCCTTTTGTGGTGCTGGATTCACCCAATATGGAATTTCTCTTTGGACTTGATATGCTTCGCAAGCACCAGGTTTACTTTATTTCCCTGCTTGTAACATCTTTCTCTTTCCATTTTTATTCTCTTTGACACATCATCTTATAAGCTAATGGTAATGAGCTTTTGCAGTGCATGATTGATCTCAAGGACAATGTTCTGAGAGTTGGTGGAGGGGAAGTTGCTGTACCATTTCTGCATGGTTGGTGATGCTCCTTGATATTTTGGTACTGGATACTACTACCTTTGAGCTTTTACTAAGTTTTGTGTACTTCAAATTTCAGAGAAGGATATTCCCGGTCATTTTCTTGATGAGGGGAGGCAAGCCAAGGAGGCTTCGAGCTCCGGAGCCCAGGTAAAGGCATTTTTTTTAAATATAATGTGTTTTTCCACACTCAACATTAGTATCTTTCCTTTTTTTCATTCTCTGGAAGTGGGTACTGGGGATGAGAGTCTGGCTGTACCTTTTGCCGCATGTATTTTAGTATGAGCTGTAAATGATCAAAAAATTTAACCTATTTCAAGAGCTATTGTTTTACAAATTGAGTGCACTTGTGGTGATATGAACTCTTTGCCGTAAAAGATAAAGTTGATTATGAAATTAATGGAATCGTTGATAAATGATTGGCGCAGCCTCTTTGCTTTTACAACTATGACATTCTTGATGAAATTCCTTTTTTCCCTGGGGTTGTTTGAGCCGGTTTGCCCAAGATGGTGCAATATGTTATCCTGCACTTTCTAAATCTTTTAAGGTTGTGCAGCCCTTTCATATTCTGTTACAGCATCGTTTTCCTCTGAATATTTAATCAGAAATTTTGACCTTCTAAAAGCAGTTTGAGTTTTTCTTTTTCCATCTAACAAGGCAGCAGCGCTAAACTTGGTTCTTTTCCTTGCTGTATCAGGCAACATCTGGAACAACAGAGAAGACTGATCCGACAAGAGGGAGTCCTTCTGGTTAGCTTCAATATCCAAATATATTTGTGATATTCCACCTTAATCGTTTCAACTTTTCGTCTGTCACATGAACTGTTTCTCCGGTCCCAAGTACTCAAGATTCTTTAACATGATACATTCAGTTCTCTTTCTTCTTAATTTTGGTTTCTTCAGCTATTTATATTCTCTTCTGAATTGCATTTACTTATAGTAGTTCAACCTTGTCTTAATCCACAGGAGGTGCCCCTGGGAACTTAACACAGGTAAAATAATAAACTAATTTGTTCCTCGGCAGCCTGCATAAATTTTGCTGTGCTTTTTAAAATCTGGAGTCGATATTTTATCTACAGGGACCCGAATTTGAAGCCAAAGTTGCAAAGCTTGTTGAGTTAGGCTTTGGAAGGGAGGCAGTAATACAAGCTCTAAAGTTTTTTGATGGTAACGAAGAACAAGCAGCCGGATATCTATTTGGGGGTTGATTATTATCCCTTCTCTGTCATAGAATTAAGATTTGTAGCTTAATTTTGTATACTTCAAACAATTTTTGGGCATACAAATTTGTCTTTGAAATTATATTGTTGGACACTAAATTAACCTTTGCTTTCCTGCTGATGGGGATTTAGCAGGGAGTGGAATTCAAGGTAAAATTATTTGGTTCTGTGGTTGGTTGGATGTTAATTTAAACTTAATGCATGAAAGTAAATTTGCTTTATGTTCAAGCATATCTGCAATTCATTCATTTACACTTCAATTTTTCATTTTATCTTTTCACTTCCAATATATTAGTTCCAAGTTATGCAAACTAAGTTTTTACCTCAAAGATGCACTACTATCTTGATGTTGATATTTTTCTTTCTACCCTGTGTTAATTACGCTTTGCGTACTTCAAGACCTCAGTTGTATGATTACACTCAATATGTTGTTCTATCATGCCATCAAACATCATCATTCTTTGTTTCTATTATCCATATGCAAAAAGTAGCTGTAGTTATATATATTTATCATAGTACTATTCATTAATCTGCTAATAGCAAGGACGTCTAGTAGTCTCTAACTTGGTCTTCAATTCACAAGTCTTAGTCCGCTCCCAGATAGTAGAACTAATTTGATTGAGCCGCCCTTGTTCTTGTGAATCAGAGAGAAACCGGTGCAACTCTAATGTACAAGAAGTTTGAAGATTCCATTTCCAGGGAAACTGTTGTCTAATACAAGTTTAAAGTGTACAAAGCTTGAACACTATTGATTAATCATATGATCAACTGATACTCTTCTCGTTGTCATGATCTCTCTCCCGCGATAGAGAGATGGAACACGACCACCAATCAACGTTCAGTCATCATCTGTTCCAAAATACCTGTCACCAAACTCCCCCATTCCAGGGATAACACGAAATTCTTCGTTCAAACCATTTTCTATCTCAGATGTCACAATCTTTATTCTCGGAAAACGTTTACAAACCACATGTACTCCTTGGGGTGCCTAGTTTAAGAACAACACAAGTTATGATTCCAGAATTATGTTGCATTAGAAGCTCTTACTTGTTTACGCGCTACGACAATCAATATTTGTAGAAAGGTGGATTTAAAGAGAATCAAACCCAAAAATTGGATGAAACAGTTAACTTACAGAGATAAGATTAAGGAATAAAATGTTGGACTCTGGGACTCCCTTTTTTAGCAGTAGAGAAATAGCTTGAACTGCTGAATTGCCTGCAGATTGTTGCATAATATGCTTGGTAATGCGATCATTCGTCAAGAAAAAAAAATAACATTCTGAATGATGTAGTGCATCTAATTTTTTTGTGCACACTTTTAATTGCTTTCCACTCTAATCGTTTTTTATATCTAGTATTTTCTGCTTTTGGGGTTGATTTTTTGAGTTGAGGGTCTTCCGAAAATAGTCTCTATCTCTATGAGGTAGTCGTAAGGTCTGCGTACATTTTACCCTCCCATACCCCACTTGTGGGACTTCATTGGGTATGTTGTTGTAAGTTATGGTGATGTTGAGGGCGTTATAGGATCTTTTAAGAAGTGAACGTCCTTCGTAGCAGAGTCCGGGGAAAGAATAAGCAAGGTTATTTCACTGTATCTTTTACCAGGGACCGGGTCTACCACAAGAATATTTTCCTATGGGCGCGAGAGCTCAGAAAAGACAAATTGCCAAACTTTTCTTCCATTCCGGGAGAAATATGATTGGGAGGAGCTAGTTCAAACCCCATAGACTAACCTGTTCCAAGGATTGGATCCAACAGAAGGACATGCCTTTGTGCAATATCTTCTGGTAGTTTTTCATAGATCAGCTGCAACATTGTTCATGCCATTAATGAGAAAATGCATAGCAAATGCCAATGAAATGATTTGGGAGGAAAAAGCAGATCGCTAACCTGCTGACCGTTGTCACCCTCTCTATGGATAAGAATCTTGCCTATCTTGATACCTTTACAACATGCACGCAAGGCATTTTCCATGCTCTCTCCGCTGCATAAAATTAGAAACTCTTATCGCTAGTAAAGAGAACGCAGAATCTACTTTCGAAGGCAGAAAAGAAGCAAGCATGGTCACCTCTAAGGTATTAAAAATAAAATGCTTCATCAACACACCAAAGGAAGACGATTAGATAAACCACATATAATATTTAACAACATTCAACCAGCTCATTGGAATGAACAACAACTATCACCAATTACTCGGAATTATGATTTGACCGACCTAACAATACACATTTTTATTTTATTTTTCAAGATTAACACGCCAAACATTTAAATATCAACTAGAATTGCAGAACATGTATATATTTTGCATCTCTTTCCTACACTAGAAGAAAAAGGAAGTCTCATTGATATAAACCTTTTTAGCTGACATTTACTCTAAGCATTATAAATCATGATCTTCTCAGTGTAAGATGTATTCATCTTGAGAACTCGAGAATGTAGCTTTGCCACTTTCAATGTCAAACCATCAAGTTTATCAGAAGATAAAGAGTCTCATTTCTTATCCTTAATCATTTTCAGCAATGCATCTAAAATAGCGCATAACTTATATGCATCAACATAAGGATATGTAGACTGTTACAAGAATACCATGTCCCACCGCCCCCACATATTTACGTCATATGTGAAGAAATATCAAGCGAGACAACCCATAATTACCTTCTAATTACAGAGACACCACATAACCTCTTGCAGAAATCTACACCACTGTATACAGATCCTGCAGTCGACAGAGGGGAGGTATTTAGGTCATGCTCGAAAACGATTAAGTCTATGAATAAACATGAGTTAAGAAATCTGAATGAAATGATGATATTGGCTAAAGTCCATGAGGGACTTGTTCCACAGTCATGTCATATCAGTATCGTAATGTGTGATAGACTGATTGGAAGAGTTGGAAAACAATTCCAGGTGTAAATGTATTGAGAAAACAATAGCATTTAGCCTGGTACATACATACACCTAATGTACGCAGACCTTACCAAATAGGCTACAGACATAGAAGAAATCCAAATATTTCCGAGTACAAGGCATGAGCGTCACGGGGATAGTGCTTACCAGTTGGAGTGATCACCTGCTTTTCTGTGAATGGCAGATGGCCTAGTCCATGTTCAACAACCTGGTACAGTAGGGAAGAACTCTCATAAATAAGGGATAACAAAGAATTGCCTTTTTTGTGTCGAAAACTTAATTTGATTACCGTGTAAGAAAGAAAAACTTACCAAACGAATCAATCTATCAGCATAAAACACAAAATCATGCTTTGTCGTCTGCGCATCACGGATGAGTGTATGCATGCCACGTATCTAAATGAAACAAATCATCAACTTTAGAAGAAAATAAAAGCTTGATCTTGAATAACAGGATAAAATGACTTCGAGATGAAGAGGAACAGATAGTTGGCAAGATGAAGCCAAAACAGAAGGTGACTAGAATATATCTATAGCAACAAGATGGAAATAGAACCTGGAAAGTAGATTGAATAACGTATAAGTTAGGGTATATTTTACAAAGATCATGTTGACCAAGTTTCGTCCTAATATGTTGCACAATCAAATCGATTGCAACATGGTTGTCTCCACCCCGGGGAATGATAATGTCAGCATACTTCTTTGTCGGAAGAATGAAGTCATCAAAAGCCGGTTTGACAAATTTGGAATACTGCACGAATATTAAATTACGTTATTGTTGAAAAGCAAACAAATTACAAAAGGAATTATGCTAAAATTTGGGCAGTTCATCAGTTTTGACAAGGTAATGTTAGAACCTTCCGTAGAGCAGGACAAAGAAAATTAGTCATCCATCTGTTGATCTTTCAAATAACAATTGGCATCTTGTTGCAAGTAGGGAATAAAGAATAATTAAATTGATATCTCAACAAAAAATCTGCCAATAACAGCAAAAAGTGAAAAAGAGTAGGAACATATGAAACAGCATGCAAAAATCATATAAAGCTCAGCCAACCTGATCTAATACTGTAGCAATATCTCTATTATTTTCGGCAGTGTCTCGTCTTATTCTCCTTGCAAGGCGTACATCAGCATCTGCACTGAAAATTTTAAATTATCAAGCCACAAAAGCAGAAGATTCACCATAGATGTTTGTAGACATGGAATGGAACAAGCAGCAGAAACTGTCTTCGTGATTGAAACTACTCGGCAAATCAAACAATAGGAAGAGCTGACAACAATTGTAAAAAGAAATGATGTGAAAAAATAAGTAAAATAACTCCAATAATCCGCTTCAATACAGATTTGGTCCTTCTACACATACAACCATGTAGCATAGTAGTATTCCTATTACTAGATTCTTTTTTCTTTTAGAAATATCTAACTTGTCTAAACAAATAAAGGACTTGAGCAAATGACTTTCATTAGCGTTAGAAGTTTGGTTTTATCATTTTAGGTGAAAGAGTTGAAACGAACAAGATGCAAGAAAGAATAAAATACAGATGAGATGATGACTATGGCACCCTATTCTTTTAATATATCAAGTCAATAAAGGACAGAACTCATGCCAACAGGGTGACAAGCAGTAATCTAATACAAGAAACAGAAAAATATAAACGAAAGGACAGAACCTGTATCTACAAATATTTTCATACTCATCAGATCTCGGACACGAGGATCATGAAAAATGAGTATGCCTTCCAAAATTATAACATCTGAAGGATTGACCTACCAAGTTTTTAAAGTCAAAGTGGTTAGCGATACATCAGATAATTTAGCATAAAACAAAAAGTTAGCTGCAGGCAGTAGCTTCTCCAAACATCTATCTTAACCATCTATCAGGAAGAGCATCTATGTTTTAAATAATTGGAATGTTAGCTTTCTCCTTCTCTTCCTTGCTTTCCGTTTGAGGCAGGTTTGGATCATAGATAAAAAAATTGTTCAAACAGATAGATAACATAAATTGACACACACTTAAAAGAAATCAGATTGATGTTCATGTAACAGTACAAGCTGAAACGCAATAAAAATAAAAGAGGAAAAACATCATTATTAGACATTACCCTTCGAAGAGGGAATACATCATTTTTGTAACTCTTCAAATCATACTTTGGAATATCTACAGCTTGCCCATGCTTCAATTTCTCCACCACACATAGCAATTGCTCGGTGTAAAATGCATCTGAATAAAACACACAACAATATAAAGAAGAATAAAACTTAGCCCAGACATTATTCTAGAACATAGAAGCGACTTCATTATTTACAAAACTAAGTATATATCTCTTTATTAAGTGATTCCATGGAGTTAACACTTCTGTCAAAACAAGTACTAATTGTTCAAATCCTGATTATCCGATTTCACAGAGTTGACACTGAAGAAGCTACTGTTAATTGTTTTTAGGAACTCCCGATAAAGATTAAGGACTTTAAGGCCTTAATAGCTGAACCACAGTAGCACATGTGTTCCAAGTCACAAATCTTTGCAGTTCATGGCAACCTATTACTAATGGTCTATAGGTAACCGCGGGAATGATAAAATAGATAATTGCCAACACTTCCCCATAGAAAATGATTTCCTTGTTTCTCTAAGAATGAGGAAATAAACAATTTTACCTGCGTATTCAACTCAGAGTATAGAGAACTAGACTAACCAGGATGGTCAAAGTTATACTCGTGAACTTTTGTGAGTTCTTCTTGAGTCAAATTGTGATAAAAAGAATCCTGCCAATTGACACACAAGTCGGAGAAATCAGCGTTCAAGTTTTGGTAGGCAATACACCATTTCCCCCCCAAAACGTAAGACAAATATAATGCAAGAGGACACTGAAAAGTAGTGCAAGGAAGAAATATCTAAATCCTATGTTCTTTCTGACGACAATTTTAGCAATGAAACATCTCCTGCTGAAGCCTTGGCCATGCCCTATAAAAGAACTCCTTTTATTGAACTTCACATGCAACAGCTAAGATCCATGAGTCAAAGATTGCTATCTTGAAACTTGTTTTGCCGCAAAACATAAATTTGACTTTGAATGTATTAAAATGCAAGTTAAGTTTCCTCAAAATGTACTATGTTGTCATAAAAGACGGGGACGTGATAGAACTAGTTCATGGAATAGCCATAAAACACCAAATTCTTGGCAAAAATAATTGGATAGCGTACTTATGAATACAGAGACTATATATTAATAGCTTGATTAATTTACATTTTTTCATAAACTAGATAGTTGGAGACAACACCCCCCCCACCCCACCCCACCCCCCCAGGGAAAATATGGAATAGGACTGAGCTAGCCAATACCTCGTCAAGAAGAAGGTTTTAATAGCAAAACATGAATGTTTATCAATTATATCTGCCCTTAAGACTTAGTTCACTTGGCTAAGGTTGAGGGACTAAGGTCACGCGTTCGAGCTCTACACCAAGCCTAGTATCTAAGTGGAGAAGAGTAGAAGGTTGTCTCTGTCATGCCCGAGTTTCGAAGGTTGCATTGGTCCTACGGTATAAAAAAAAATTAAAAGAGAAGGCAAACGGAGAGTGATGAAAGGTGTTTTGTCGCTAAGAAGAAAGCCCACCTGGTTAACTAGGACAACACGCTGATCATGAAGCTTCTCAATAATCAAATCACAAACTGTAGTCTTTCCTGACGCAGCGCCTCCAGCAACTCCTGCATGGAAAAAAACAGGTTATATGAGCATGGATTAAGAGAACACTATCTTTGTTCGTACATTTGTCATTCATGCTTATGATTATTGGTCTTGGAATAAACATATATATTCGTACTTTTTCTCCCTTTGAACATTTTTTCAATAAAGCTCACACTTTATTTGCACTTAAAGCCCCGATGAACCTTAGAGCTTTTCTACTCCTCTTTGCTTTTGATAACACTGATTCAAACAGATAGCGATCATGATAGATGCAAACATAATTGACATTTATAACCTTGAATAGAATGAAAATTCAATCAATTGAAAGATTAGGTTTCAGAAGTGTAGCTAAGTTACACGAACTGTTCCCGTCTTTGACCATACACCCAAGAGATCTCATACCAAAGCAAAAAACTGCTCTTTTGACCAAACATCAGACAACAAATTCAGAGAAGCAAAGCTTGTGGCATATGGTTCCAGTAAATGCTGAATTGACTCCACCGAGACGAGATACAAATACGTTGCAGCGGGCACAAGAAGGATTAAGCACAAAAATGAATCCAGGCTTTAGTCAGATAAAATTTGGCATGAACTTCTACGTCAATCAACTAATATAATAATTTTCACACAATCCCAATGATTTCCTATCCATCACCAAATTCAACATCATAATTTTCTTATCTAATGTGATCAGGCATGTGCATGTACAGCTTTACGAAGTTTTAAAGATGCAAGTGCTTTAAACAACCATCCAACACGATTTGAGTGATGACTGAAATTAATCGTTCTGAGTAAATTTATGATAAAAAGATTGAGTTGGTGTCCTTAGTTTTGGAAGCTAAAAGTATCGTGTATACTGAGATATATCAAACATGAGGGCACAAGGAACAATTTGGTGATTTATGTCCTTCTATAATCAAGCAAAGAGTGATAGCCTCAAAGGTACCGTTTAGTTGAGAAAAAGCTCAAGCAACAGCAGGAGATATATTACTGCCTCGGCATACCTATGACAAAGGGCTGCTTAACACTTCCATCTATACAAGTTGTTGGTTGCTCAATCTCTGGAGCATGTGGCTCTTCTAAATGGAATCCAGAATAATGTACTCCTGACGACGCCTGTATCAAATCTTCAACTGCTTTTGAATCCATTTATTAATTGTAGGCTCTGCATTTACGTAACAATCAGCTGACGGAATAAAAGCGTACAGAAGATTCTACCTAAAATAGTCATCCAGATGGTAACTGACATACTTCCAAAAAATTCTAACCTTTCCTTTCAAGATATCACGTTTAACATAACTCCTTTTTTTTCCTTTTTGAAAGATCAAAACAGTAAGGTCCATAATTCATGATTCCTGACTAGCGCTTCGCTTTAAGATGCTAAATGTCTACGATACTGACACATTTCTTGTATTCCTTGGTTCTCCAATTTATAAAGGGCTACTGAGCTTTTGTTTGTACATATTCATGCACTTTTGGATGAATAAAGTAACTCTTACTCATCTTATAAAACAGTGCATTAATTCTTGAGAAAATGAGCATACACAAACATTAATGTTCATGGCAATTCCAAGAACATTTAGTTTGTGAAAGACCAAATTTAGTAGTCAACCACAAGAGAAAAGTCATAAGTCAAAACTCAAAAGCATATGTCCAGATAAAGCAAAACACAATCTAGCCATAGCCAAAAGCAGTTTATCTAATCAGTCAATATCAACTTGAACATGCGAACCAGTTGCAGAGGCAAGATTTTCACCAAGAGGGTTCAAACTAGATGCTCAGTTGTGTCAGAGGGATCAATATACAAGATATACACATAAATGTCAAATTTGACCTTACATATACAGTGTACTTTTTTGACAAAGGGAGTTCATCCACACTGACTCCATCTCTGAAGCCAACCATATTCAGAAAACTGTCATTATTGGATCCTCCTTTTTCTATTTATTATTTTTTGCCTGAAGACTTGCTTCAACTTTCACTCCTGGCATGTCAAGTATATCTGTATATGTATAAAACTATGTTTCATATTTCCTTATATATAACTTGGAATTGGATCTAAATTAACTCAAAATAGACCATTGGGAAGCAATTTCATAATTGATGCTTCATGGCTCTAGTTTGGTTCTTAAAGTCACAATGATGTATCAACTAATAAAGGACACAATCCTTTTTCTTTTCTCAGAAATTCCCCAAATACACAGTTTCAATCTTTTAGAATGCTACTCATCATGTTTGATTATTTGATTCATTAG